>JAQFZM010000413.1:0-34061 GCA_034695785.1 Galumna obvia
TTAATATAATTTGTTTTAAGAAAAGATACAAATATTTCATTTAATATAAGATTTAAACAAAAACTTTACTCTTTTTTAATTTAATATTCAATTTATAGTTCATTTAATACAATAAAACAAAATTTAATAAAATGTATAACTTATTTGTTACTTTCATCTAATGCATTTCAAACTTTCAAAAGTAGCATGTTCAAATTATGATAAAAGTTCAATATATAGAGCTTTAAATGTATAGTGAAATATGAAAATGTTTTAAAATAAAATTTTATTATAAAACCATTAATTCTTACAAAATATTGTATTAAAATATTTTTAAAGTTAAGTGGTTTTAATGTTGTAGTTATGAATTGACTAAATTAGACTTTTGGGACGATTTGTCCTTGCTACAGGTGGAAATGCCGTCAGTATTTCAAATAAAACAGAATTTGAAGTTCTATTTGAAGTCCTTATCGAAGAACTGCAGTTATTTTTGTTGTGACGAAGGAGTCCACAGATATTTATATTTATATCAAATAACAAATTGTGTATCATTTCTGACACAAAAAACGCCGATTCGGGATCCACTGCATTATTTTTAACAGCTTCCTCAAAAACATGCTTGGTGCTATAAATAAACAAACTTTTGTTAAAACTTATAGGGTCATATAACTTTAATAACCAGGGGCTTTTAACCGATTCCTTATTGAATTATAAACAAATGTACACAAATGTAGACAATTATTAAAAATCAAAAATAATTTAATATTAAGTCTAATAATAAATCATTTGGTTATTAAGATTTGAATTATATTAAAGGGAAACCTATTGTTTTTTTACAAGATATTAATGTCAATAATTTGATCGGAGAGACCCCTTCCTATAACATAAAAGACATACCAACAAAGAGTCTCTAAATTGATAGTCATATAGTTAATATTGTGAACCAAAGAGAGTGCATCCAATAAGTGATTTCTGGTCTCAACTAACTTATTGTCGATTGTTTTCATTTTCTTCATATTTAAAACAAAGTACTCTTTTTTATCGTTTGAACAGTAAGTATCGATTTGTTGATTAACTTTGACCACAATTATTGTATTAACTAATTGAATATCAACAGGGTAATTGCAGAAGAGATACTTTCTTAATAGGTCCAATAATTCTTTACTCTTGCTAATTATGTAAATATTAGGTATATTAATGTGTGATTAAGGAAAGTATGTGAATAACCTGCAAAATTCATTGAATTCTTGTATAGAATCAACATGCTTATTCGAGCCAAATGGATAAAATCTATTCAGGGTATCTTCAATAACTCTTTTCTCATTTCTTATTTGTTCACAATTAGACTCTAAACTATGGCTTATATTAGTATAAAATTTTTTTATGTAATTGATTTCACTCTTATTCTCAAATATAATTAATTTTAAAAAATCTATTCTCTCCGATGAATTGTATATTGAATTATAGTTCGATCGATAGTTTGGCCACAAATCAATTGATTTATGTATTGTTGGGTTTGTGGTTGTGGTCGTTATTGTTGTTGTTGTGATCGGAATGGATGTTGTGGTTGTGTCTGACGTGGTTACTGTTGTGGCCAATGTGGTGGTCGAAGGTATTGATGTTGTGGTCAAAGGTATTGATGTTGTGGTCAAAGGTTTAGTTGTTTCAGTGGGTATTTGTGTTGTACTACAGATAGTGACGGGTTTTATTGTTGCGATAGTGGAACGTAAAGGAGATTTTAAAGAAATATCATCACCATGTTTAGAATCATCAATAGAGTTGAGTAAAGGGAGTAGAAGAGCCTGGCTATTAGCTCTCCTTGCTACATTAGCCACTGCTTTAAGTGTTTCCAATATAACAGAATTTGAATTTCTTATCGAAGTATTAGTTAGAGAATTACAACCATTTGTTTGATATGAGGGACACATATTGTCAGTTATACCATAAAACAAGTCCTGCATAAAGTTTCTCACAAAAATAGCCGACTCGGCGTCCACTGCATTATCTTTAGCCACTTTTGCAAAATTAGCAAGCTTACTATAAATCAAGAATATCTTAATAATAAATAAACAAAATTATTTTTATAATGTTTTTCAAAAACTATGTATTTTTAGAGTCAAATCTAAACCCATTTTTCAATGTCTGAAATTAGGAACCCTAACAGAAACCCTAATTTAAGACACTATGAAATTTATTTGTCCTTGTTATTCTAACAAAATCCATTTGCTTTCATCAATTATACTCTCCCTATAAAGACATACCAACAAACTATTTCCTGATTGACAGTTGAATAGTTGAGATTCTGAACCAAAGAGAGTGCTTCCAATAATTGATTTCTGGCCTCAAATAATTGAAAGTTAACTTTTTTCATTTTCTTCATATTTATAACGTATTCCTGTTTTAATTCAAACCTTAAACAGTAATCATTTATATGTTTATGAAGTTTAACCACAAGTATTGTATAAATCATTTGAACATCAACAAGATCATTGCAGAAAAAATACTTTCTCAAAAGATTCACTAATTCTTCTCTTTGGCTAATAAAGAGAATCAATTTTTATTAATTAAGCAAGATATATGAATAACCTGCAAAATTCCTCAAATTTAAGAATGGAAGTTATAAAAGGACCAAATGTACCAAATGGATAAAATGTAACCAGGGTATTTTCAATATGACCCTTCAGTTTACTTATTTCAGGGCACTTAGACCGTAAGCTATGGCTTACATCAGTGTATAATTCTTTATAAGCAAGTTTACCATGCTCATTCCATGTCTTGAGTCTTAATTTGAAAAAGTCTATACTTTGAGGCGATTCGAAGATTGAATTATAGTTCGATTGATATAATTTCCAAACAATTGTTGATTTAGTGTTTTCATTGAATGGCTCATCATTTGTGAACATTTGTTTTAACATTTTATCCACATTTCTTTGCTTGATGTCATTGTATAAATTATTAAAATTCTTGGATGGATTGAATTTTGATTTTATAAGATTATAAATGTGCCAGGTCTCTTTCAATAAGTCAAACTTTTTGGGAACAGTTTCATTGTTCATATGTTTATGAGTTTTATTCTTATTAAACAGTGAATCTATTTTTGATTTCACAATATGCAAAAAGCTCCTGGTCTTATTTATAAAGTCATTCTGTTTGATAGGTTTTGTGTCTTTGTCTGATATCTTCTGTTCTTTAGTCTTCAACAAAACAATTCCTGAAAGAAAAGTGATTTAATAGTTTAAAGTTTATTAAAATATTTTACCGAATAATATAAAAAATGTGAAGAATATTAATGTAATGTTTTTATTTAAAGTCATTTTATTTTAGTTTTGATGTCAAATACAACCCTTTCCTGTATTTCCATATGTTTTCTATTGAATGTACAAGAATTTAGAATAAGTTTAATTTAGTGTTCGAGACATTTAATGAGTCATTTACAGCGATACAGTTTCAGCCACAGGGAGTGAAATATTTTATTATACTATAAATTATAATACTTACTGAATGTACTGAAAAACTTTTGCATATATGCAGAGCTATTTTCAAATATAACTACAATTATTATAAAAATTTTAACCCTTTTAACAATATTTTTGTTCCAAATTAATATATCAAATGAAAAGTTCACAAATAAATAGTCTTTCATTACTCATACACATAATGTTATAATTTATAACTTATAAATGAATAAGTTTTGTTATCTTGCTTATGACGTATAGAATACGCACGAAATTGGCTGAAAAACTGGCTGACCTGCATCGCTGGTCATTTATGTATTACCTTAACAGTTAAAACAGTTTTAAGTACATAAACTCTATTACAGGTATGTCCAAACACTGTTTCTAATGTAAACAAAGCTATATTTTGGTAAGTCTTTTCTCTATAACTGTTGCATTAGTTACCGTTTCCTTGGATACTGGATATCCTTGCTCTATTATATTAGAAAAAAAATATATAAAATTCTTTCCGGATGTACTTTTACCACCAATTAAACGTTAGGGACTACCATTCCCTCACTTATAAATAAAACCCACTCCCATTCCCGGTCGTTACTTCTCGGGAATGGGAATCTGGGAATCGTGTGGAAGTTATAACTCGTTTACCATTAATATTAAATAAGAAAAGGTTTTTCCAGAAATGCTTTATTGAATACCAAAACCACTAATTATTACAAAATATTGAATTAAATTAATTTTAAAATAAAGTTAAGTGGTTTTAAAGCTGTGGTCAAAATAAGACTAGATAAGACTCTGGGGTCGAGTTGTCCTTGCTACGTGTGGGAATGCCGAATAAAATGCCAATAGAATAGAATTTGTATTTTTGTGCGATGGTTTGTGAGCAGAATTGCAACTAACTTTGCCGTAACGATGGAGTACACACATACTGCTTGTTGATTCAAAAGACAAATTGTGCATCAATTCAGACACATAGAGAGCGGTGTCGGCGTCGGGGGCGCTGTCTTTAATAATATTTGCGAAATCATTCCATTTGCTATAAATAAACAAGGTCTTATTATTTTTTTCACCAAATTATATTTACAATGTTTTACATTTACACTTATAGGTAGGGTATCGATAGTTATACACTCTGGGATCATCTCTAAATAAACTCAAATTCCTAAAGTGAGTAAGGCCCTTTAATATCTAGTTATTCCCAGTGATAAACATTTTCGGGAGATAAAATCTGCTAAAATCGGGAATATAAATATTGATATTTTGCCAAAAATATTACATTTAAGGGTATATAAATGGTTGAAAATTATGTTTTCTAACATTTTAACTAGAATTTTGATGTTTTCATCATTAAATTGTTGTATTTTTCAAAACAATTATTAATTTTTGGATCAAAATCATTATTGAATGACAACTGCATTACATTTTATACAGTCACCCATTAGTTTTATGAAGTATGGGTTTTATAAACCAATCATTTTTATGAACCAAATATTCAAACATTTAAATATTAAAATATCCAATATTCTTGTTTTCGGCGGTTCTTATAAAAAACCTCAAAAATCGGGAAAAACCGGGAACTTAAAACTGCATATATTCAACCTAATACAGTTGACGCTCGATTTGACGGGTCTCGATATAACCAGATTTTGATTTAACCAGGTGATTTTAAAAACTCCTATGGCAGCTCCTATGGGAGTCTTAATTTTAAGCAAGCTCAATTTAACCAGATTCGATTTAACAATATCAATTTGTCAGCACCAAGCATCTGGTTAAATCGAGCGTCAACTGTATATGCCATTAAGCTAATAATGGATTATTCCCGATACTATGACCAACCGTTTAAAATCGGAATTTCCCGATTCTGTTTATCACTGGTTATTCCTGATTGACTGATATGCAAATGTAAACAATTATTAAAAACATATAAAACTATTAAATATTAAATCATTTGATGATTAAGTGTTTAGTAAATGAAAATCTATTCGTTTTAATGTCAGTAATTCTATCTGATTGAGCCCTTAATGTAAAATACATACCAACAAATTGTCGCCAAATCAGTGGACTGATAGCTTTTTGTCTGAACCAAAGGAAGAATATCTAATAACTCATTTCGGGCTTCAGTTAACTTATTGTCCACTTTCCTCATATTTTTCATGTTATTAACGAAAGCCTCTCTATTTTCAGTACTATTACAGTAATATTCAATTTGTTGTTGAACATTGATAACAGTTATTGTTGCGATCATTTGAACATTAAAAGGATAATTGCAGAAGAGATACTTCCGGAATAGATCCATAACTTCTTCTGATTTGCTAATAATGTAAAAAATATTAATTAATTTTATTTTAATAAACAGTAGAATAAGTGCATAAAATAAAATCCACGGTTATATTTTAATATTATATATGACTAAACTTTTATGACTACTTTCTTAACTTATCTGGATATAGTATCGAACGATTTATTAAATATGGATTCTTTTGTTACCTAAGTAGATGGCGCAACCTAGATGACCTAGAAACTACTTTTTCAAGTATATTTATTGAGTGGCTATAGAAATCTTTATGGGACCTTGGCCATTATGCAAATGACTCTAGAATAACACAAGTGCCCCTAATACAAAATGTTAATTAGAAGTTACCAAGCTCCTGCAACAAAAACTGCCAAAAGAGGGCCCTCAAAATTTTCAAAAATATATAATATTAGCAACTCATTAGAAACCCAGCTGTATGCACTAAAACCATGTTGCATGTAGCAATAATAAAATTATCTAATAAATTTCCTAATTTGTTTAGTTGTTAAGATATTAACGCATGAGTATTAATTAGAGTAGCAATTAATTGATGTTATGCAAAAATCAGTTTCTAACCGTCAAATGCTTTTATATATATTATATAACATAAAAAGTACTAAAAGTTCTAAGCTTTTAAATGTAATTTAAATTAAGTGTGACGTTTTGGTACGTTTTATGATAAACTTTAAATAATATATAAACAATATATATCGTAAAAAGTACCAAAACATCACACTCAATTGCATTTAAAAGCTTATAACATTTAGTACTTTTTATGGTATGTATCTTTTAAGCATAAGAAACTGGTTTTAACATAAACTACATTAATAATTAATTTAGAAAATATGTGTAACCTGCAAAATTCATTAAATTCTTGGATAGAATCAACATGTTGACTTGAGCCAAATGGATAAAACTTATTCAGTGTATTTTCGATATTAATCTTCTTTTCTTTGATTTGTCCACAACTAGGCTCTAACTCAAGCATGACTCTCTTGTACAAATCTTTCATTTGCTTGAATTCACTCTTATTTGGAAACAGAATCTTCAATCTTAAGAAATCAATTTGATCTGAAGAACTCAATAGTAATGATTGTGAATGACTCTTATAGTTTTTCCATTCCAATGAATTAGGAGTTGTAGTAGTGGTTGGTTTATGTGTTGTTGTTGTTGATTGAGTTGTGGTGGGTTTGTGTGTAGTAGTAGTAGTAGTTGTGGTGGGTTTGAGTGTTGTAGTAGTAGTAGTAGTAGTTGTGGTGGGTTTGGGTGTTGTAGTAGTAGTAGTAGTTGTGGTGGGTTTGGGTGTTGTAGTAGTAGTAGTAGTAGTTGTGGTGGGTTTGGGTGTTGTAGTAGTAGTTGTGGTCGGTTTGGGTGTTGTAGTAGTAGTAGTGGTGGGTTTGGGTGTTGTAGTAGTAGTAGTTGTGGTGGGTTTGGGTGTTGTAGTAGATATATCCGGGGCTTTGGTGTTATCTTTTACTGAAAACAAAAAAAAACTTATAAAACTTTTCTATACTATAAAAGTTTGATAATATGTACCATTGAATAGTCTACTCGTTGGTCTACCACTCCTTGAGACCACATCATCATCATGGTCCTGTTTGATATTTGGTTGGACTTTATTTATATCTTTACTGAAATTTCTAAGAGCGTCATGCAATGGATTGCTTGTAGTAGTTGAGTCACACTCATCATTAATACACAAAACAACTCCTGAAAAATTAAATGGTTTAGTTTTTTAAACAACTATTCGGTTAAAACAATTACCGCATAATATAAAAATAGTGAATAAATTTAAAGCAATTTTTTCCATTATCTTCTCTTAGAGTTAATTCTAATTGACACAATTCCCAGTTTTATTTTCCAGATGTCTTATACTTAATGATTTAATTTAATTATTTTCTTTATAATTAATTTATTACCGAATTATATTACAATACAGTAGGCATCCATTTGGTTTAAACAAAAAGAAACTCATATACTATAATGTTGATATAATTTTGAAAAACTACATACAGTCAATTATTAGACACACCATTATAATTCCTAGATTTTAAACCAAAACCACTTCCATTGAGTCTGAGCTTAAACCATTATTATCCTTAACGAAGTTATAATCTCTTATATCAGAGATGGCCATAGGGGGGTATTTTCTAAATACCCCCCTGGAGGCGAAAATTTGGAAAATAACCCCCCTGAGACGAAAAGTCAGGTACCCCCCTTCCCCTAGAGGAAACAGGCAAAAATAGGCAAAATATTCGGGAAGATTGTCGAAAATCAATAAAAATTAAGAAAAACCGTAATTGTTATGAAAAATAACATAAAACTTGATAAAAACGGATAAAAACGTCAAAATTATAGATTTTAAGTAACAAATTTGATGAAAATTATTTTTTAAAATTTGAAAAATTCATTTTTTGGTCAAAATTTCGTGGTTTTTGCATTATATTTGATAAAATACGTTAAAATGTGACTAAATGTAATCATATACATCAGAAAATGGTTGGTGCCAAGAAAGATATCTGGTTAAATCGAAATCTGGTTTAATCAAGGGCATTTAACATTACATAAGAGCGGCTGGTGCATAAATTATACCTGGTTATATCGAGCTTTTGGTTAAATCGAGCTAAGATAAATCGAGCATGGACTGTATTTCATAATAAAATTTTGGCTATAAAATCTCTCACACTTGCTAGATCAAGTTTATTTTTAAAATGCAAATATGGTTTTGTCTGGATGTTATAAATCTTAAAAATTATCACATTATCTTGAATAATTACAAGATTTAAGTCAATAGGTGCTTTGGGATATTTCGATTATCTTGTTTTATAACAAAATAATGAAGTAAATTCAAAAAACAATATAAATTTTGCAAGGCCATAAATATAGAATTATCAAGCCAAATTTTTGCAAATCGCATGATTTATAAAGGACAATAGGCTGCATAGAATATTCAAAAATCAGCTGCGTAGATTCATTAATTATAATTTTATAAAGGATTTTATAATTAGTTATAGAAAAGTTTTCAACTTTTTATTAATGATATTAAAGTAATCTCTTATAATAATCTCTTACTTTTGGTATAACACTTCACAAAAAATTGAATTGAGACAAAATTTATTAACATAGAAAAATGTTTTTTAGACATCTTTTCCAGTCTGATATTCTTTATATTTCTTGAGATTTTCAGTGAATTTAGCATGATAATATTCTTTGAAATGCCTTGCAAATTTTCAAAAAATTTCGCCAATTTTCTTTATTAATTTGTTATTAAATAAGTTAATCGAGGAATCTCAAATAATTTTAGAATTAAATTTTTAGTAGTTTATAATAAGATCTAAATCAATTTTCTATCTGGATTATTTTTACCTTACACAGGTTGAGCTATTTAATGCAATAATTTTGTAATTTTTCAAGATAATGTGATAATTTATAAGATTTATAAAAATCCCGACAAAACCATATTTGCAGTTGAAAAATAAAATTGATCTAGCACGTGTGATAGATTTTATAGCCAAAATTCAATTAAAGGGAGTTTTGTTTCCGAGTGTATGTCTAAATGCATTTTTTTGTTTATAAGGGCTACTAAAACATTGTATAAGTTTGTATCCATTTAAAGCTCTTAGAAGAATTACCTTTAATTACTCTTTAATAAATTATTATGCCTTAAATAACTTATTATTATTTAAAAGCTATTAAATGAATTAATTAAAAACTAATGAAAACCAATCAGTCATTTGATTAAATCAGGTATGGCTAAAAGGGGGGAATTCCGAAATACCCTTTATGAGACCAAAATTTGAAAATAACCCCCCTACGAGTTTGGGACCCTTAACATTGGCTTCTATGGAAAGATACTATATATGTCGGAACTTTTGTGGTCTAAGGAGGGTATTTTACCAAAATACCCACCCTAGGACTCGGTTCTTTAGCCATCCACTGATTAAATTATTTAGTTTCAATCATCTCTTATCCGATTACAGTAGACAATCGATTTTGTAAACTTTTACTTTAGTAAACTAATGGATTTTTGTTAAGCAAACTTCAAAACCATAACACAAAATAGCAAAACTGTATATAAAATTGAATTAATTTAGTTAACATCAGTTTTGTTAAGTTATGTTTTTTAACCATTTGATTGGTTAACAACATACAGTGGCGGAATTTTTGGATTCCGGTGACTTGTTCTAATATCTTAGCTAATATTTATAGAAATAAAAAATTTTTTAACCTCAAATATGGTTTTGCTTTAAACTTATGATAATGAAAATTTTTTTAATTTACCTATTATAATTTTCTTATAATTTACTATTTTGTCGAATTTCTTATACCGGGTCATTCGAAAAGTCTCCGGTCTATATTGTAGCGAAATGGTGCATTTGAGGGCTTCAAATTGAAGCATGACAGTTTAAATTAAATTAAAAATAAACTTATTTTGAGCAAATAAAAATAAAATTTAAAAGGTGAGGAATGAGTTCCTAGCATTTTTATAAAAATTTCCATGACAAACCTGCAATATTGAAACTTTCATATCTCAGAAAAGTTCCATAGACATCTTATTATTATATTCATTAAATTATAATACATTTTTAAGAAAATTATTAAATATTTAAGAAATTTAATTATTATTTTTAATTTAATTTAAGTTGTCTTGCTTCAATTAAAAGCCCTCAAAGGCACCATTTCGCTACAATATAGACCGGAGACTTTTCGAATGACCCGGTATTTGATTAAAAAGAGACAACAAATAATAAGAATTGTAATTCAGAAATAAACCAAACATAAAGTCGTGATCAAATCTAAGTAGGAAAACTTAACAAGCAATATTTCCTAGATTATTTTATGAAATTTGACCTAATTTTGTATGCACATACATTAACTCCCCCATTGTTAAAAAATTTGTTTGATTTTTGAATAATAATATTAGGGGTTTCAAAAAGTCTAATAACTACATTTTTTTAAATTACTCAAAAATTTCTTAACCGATTTAAGTTTTGTTTAAATCATTATAAAGAATTTTAATTTTCCTTTAAAATAATATCAGGATCATCAAAATCGGTTGAGAAATAAAAAAGCTATGGATAATTGAATATCAAATTTTGGACAAAAATTTCAATTAGGGCAACTTATGAAAATTTAAACCAAAAGGTTTTAGAAATTTTTATGACTATTCAATAGATGATAACATATGGGGCATTTTTTTTGCTTGGCACTTTTTGATCAAACCTAAGATAAATTCACCAGAGGGGTTCAAAATTAATATAGTCCTTCTATTTTAAATGACACAAAATACTGCAATATTCACTGCAAATACTATGAGTATTGCAGTATTTTGTGTCATTTAAAATAGAAGGACTGTAGCAAGTCGTGTGAAAAGGCCAAAAATTTGGTTTTTTAAAATTTTAAAATTTATATAAAAATTTTTAAAAAATCTAACTTTATATTTTACAATGGGGGGAGTCATTGTATATGCATGCAAAATTTTATTACATTTCATCGAAAGGTTTAGGAAATATTGCTTGTTAAGTTGTCTTACTTAGATTTGATCATGACTTTATATTCATCAGTTAGTAAAATATAAGGTCAATTTAAGTTTAATTTAGTTCATTTTAAAAATTTGGCAATGAAATTATATAAAATAAAATGTATACCATTAAATATTCTTGAATTAAAATCTATTAAATTTTAATTTTTTTATATAACTTCAAATGAAATTATTGATAGACTTTGCTCAGTACCTTTAAATTATTAAATAGTTGTGATCATGATACAATGTATATTAAGAATTGATATTTTACATTCAAATAATAATCAAAAATTTATTTTTCGATTAAATAATTAATGGTATCTAGGAATAGTAAACAAAAGAATAAAATATGGATTATTTTTTTATATGAAATAAATTTGCATATGTTGTAATATGATAATGGAAACGATTTTAGTTCAACATGAATTCAATTCCAAATGAAAAAGTGGTAAAATCATTGGTTAAATCAGTGATGTTCTATCTCTTCTAAAGCAGAACGGTATTAAATTCAAGAAGGTACTATTTATTAATTTAAATAACAGTTTTTCTAAATTTTTTAGTGCATATATTTTGCATATTTTAGTCATTTTTAATGCATATAATATGACATAAAAATTAAAAATAAATGCATAGATTTGATGTCTCTAAACATAAGTAAATAAAATATGTATAATAACTGGTAGTGCCCTCTGGAGTGCTCTCTTAACACATCATCCGATCTTTTATTTCAATATTTCTTTTGAAAAGTTTTTAAGATAACAAATAATCAAATAATCAAGCTCATATAAAACACAGCTCAATATTCTTTATCGTAATTTTTTAAAATAAAATTTTATAATTAAATCATTAAATTTCAATGCATTTCACTTCAATTCATTCACAAATTGTTTGGTTTAAGAGTAATATAAAAAGAACTTGCCACTTAGAACATAGTCGAGTATATTATATGACCTAGCACTAAGCAAGGCCATATAATATATGACTCATATATTATAAGTATAATAATTATATTCATTATATGATAATTATACTTATAATATATATAATTTATATCACGTTTAAGTCATAAAATTTTTTATGAATAAAAGACTTTTTGTTTTAAATAATTGATTTGAGTCTCAGATCAGTCATTAAATGCAAAATCAAATTATTTTATTGTTTTTTGAGCGAAACTTCAATAAAAGTTAAGTATAAATAAATAACTCAAATAATATATCAATAAATCGTTTGTAGTTTAAAGAAAATATTAATAAAACATTAAATAAAATCAAAATTAATAAAACTTTAAATAAATGATTGAAAAAAATAATGATATAAAATGGAAAATATTTGATTAAAGGCTTAAATAATTTAATGAAAATGATATTCGACTAAATTGTGAGCTGTAGTAAAGCCATGGCTCCGGCAGAGCACAGGGCAGTCAAAGGGACGGTTAAAATCCAAGCGATAGCTATATTTCCAAAGAGTCTCCAATTGACCCCTTCTTTTTGGCGAATTCTGCCGACCATAACCACTGAACCGACTTTACAATGAGTGGTACTGACGGGAATACCAATCTTTGAGGCCAAGAGAACAGTGAGTGCGGCTCCGATTTCTATTGTGAAACCACTCGAAGGCGTTATTTTAGTTAAATCGTTTCCCATTGTTTTAATGACACGTCGACCCCAAACCCATAGACCGATACTTATGCCAATTCCACCATAAAGAAGAGCATACCACGGAGTGTCTCCTTTTTGTTCATATGTTCCCTCCAAATAAATTAGTAAAACAGCAACCAATGGTCCGATTGCGTTACTAAACAATATATAATGTAATTATTCTATAATCATTGTTAAGAGTGTGAGACATACCTAACATCATTAGCACCATGGGCAAATGAACCAAAACAAGCCGTTAATATTTGTAAGAATGTAAATAAATGCGACACTTCTTTCTTGTCGTCACCGCTTTCCTCATCACTTAATATTATTTTTGGTGTTATTTCTCCGTTTTCGATGTCTTTCTTTGGATTATTTTCTTCAAAGTCTTTGTTATAATTGTTGTTATGATTCAATTCCTAAAATATTACAAAATTTATAATTTAATAAAACCATTTCAATACTTTACTTGATTTGGTTCGGAATCAGTTTTCTTCTCAATTGTTTCAATATTTGTTTCCTTTTTAATGAGTTTTGGGGACGGATTTTCTGAAAAAATGTTTTAAAATAGAAATTTATATAAATTTAGTGAATATTTTACCTAATTTTGATAAAATAGCCGTTCGTTGTCGGGGAACGACGTAAAACCAAACGAATGTTCCAACGATTACTCCTAAACCCATAGCAATGAGTAAAGCCATCCACCACTTGAAGAACGATAGAACTAATTGTTCAAAATATTTAAGAAAATGGAAGACAATAATTGGTGACTAACAATAGGGTCCTTCATGTATTATAGAGAATGTGTTCACTATTATAACGAATCCATAAAATAATGGAAGACAAATAAGTCCCGGTTCTAATGGCTTTTCCTGGATATCAATATTCAATTTAAAAACAAATTCTTTAAAAGTGTGGCAGAATATTACCTTGTTTATTATAAGATATCGAATCAAAATAAACAAAATTACTGAAACAACTCCGGAAAGAACAGGACTGATGAACCAAGAGGCAGCTTAATATAAATATCAAGGTTAATATTTAATGAGGAAATATAGAGATAGTTTTGTACCGATTTTTCCGATTTCAACCCATTTAACGCTATTAAAACCTTTGGCTACGACTGAAAATCCAATAATTGCTCCGACAATACTGTGTGTCCCCGAAACGGGTAAACCAGCAAAAGTGGCCAAAAGATTCCAAATGGCGCCGCCTATTAGTCGATTAATTAGTATTTAATAATTTATTTTATAAAAACTGCAAATCAATCAAAATATGAATGAATAACGAAATTGAATTATATCTAATCAAATACAAAATAAATTATATTAAAAATACAAAAGTATACTATTTGTGCACTAATTTATCGGAATATTGCGAGCATTTCCTCTGAGGAACATTTAATCCATTCCAATGCCAAAACTGTTTATAACTCCATAAAGATTTTAATCAAATCAAAAGTTCAAAACTAATTAATTTTTTCCATTCATTGATTGACTAAATTATAGAAAGACTTCATTTGAGAGAAACTGAGAAAATTCTCTTCGATTATAACTCATGTGATTTAGAGTTTTGTTTATTTAGATATCAATTCAAAAAAAAATAGAGGAAAATAAATATAAATATAAAATATTGTTTTTAAATAATATCCAAAACTTTTTTTTTTTGATTCAAAGATAATATTTGCAATAATTTATTTAAAAAAAACTAAAGAATTCTTCTATGAATTCATAATTAGATTAATTTTGAAGAGATATAAAAGCAATTAAGACATACCTATTAGTGAGGATAAGTAGCCGATCATTAATTTCTTTTCTTCGCCCTTAAATAGTTCGACACTAATCATTCCGGTTCGTATAGTAGAGGACACTTTATGACCTGAAAGTTAATATTCAGGCGTTAGTCATATCTATTATAAAGTGATTAAAAACTGACCCAAAGTTATTGCTCCCACGATCTCAAAAATAGTGGCTAAAATACAGGCCTGACGTAATGTTAACACTTTTGAACCGACAGAAGTGCCAAAAGAATTGGCCACATCATTGGCACCGACACCAAACGCCAAAAAGAAGGCTACAATGAACGCCACTATAAGAATCCATAAAACATCTTGAGATAAGGGCTCGATTTCAGACTGATATTCAGTTAGTGACAACATTTCTTTCAACTTTTGATGGATAACTTCTTATCGTTGTTTTAATGAAAGACTTGTAAATTAGTAGTTAATGAAGAGAACTATTTAATTAAAAATATCACAAAACATTTGTTGAGAATATTATTAATTTTCTTTTGGGAAAAAACTTTGGAAAATAATAATCGAATGATTCTTTTGAGCAAATTATATGATATAAAGTAGAGAACCGACTGATCTGTAAATTACAACAAAAGTAAAATTAATAACTAAAGGAAATAATCAGAAATAAATTTATCTATAAGTAAATAATATATAAAATACATATATTACATTGTATACAATATATATATATATATAGAATATGTAGTTTTACATGAAGTTGGAGTTAATTCCAATAAAATCCAAAAGAATTAACTGAATAATAATAAATAGCAAACCTATGAAAAGTTGACACAAAATTCTTGTGTATCGAAGAGTCGTCACTGTATTATGAACTCAATACTGAATAACAGTTTATTTAAAAGACTTTTATCACTTTCCTGTAATTTTAAATGAAAGATAACTAAAGATAATCGACATAAAACTCTATATATACTCAAGAATTTTCAATAATTATTCGAAATTACAATATTTTAATGAAATTCATACTCTAAAAAAATTGAATTATTGCCTTGTATATTTACTTGCACTATTATTCGATGTTTAGCGCAAACTTTTACAAATAAATGAATTGAAGGCCAATGAAAGTCAATGGGCGCAACACTTTTACAAACGAAGGGATTACTAATAGAAGAATTTCCCTCTAATTATATACTTTGAATTAAATTAGAGTCGATTATAATTATTACGTTTATATAATTAAACTAATTCTTCAAAATATCTCACTTTTAATAATCTTTGGGTCAGAAATAGGGACTAAACTTATGATAAAGAGTTTATGTAAACATTTGATTGCATTCTATATTGAATAAAGAAATTAAACAATTTTATTGCAATCATTTAAATATAAAAAAGTAATAAAAACATTAAAAATTTAGTCGGAATTTTACTTTTTTTATTACTCACTATTATTTCAAAAGTTTTTTTTAAATGCAACAAAAGGTATGGCAATGAAATGATACAACTTTTCATTCACAAAACGAAATGTTTTTAAATATTTCTTTCATAAAAAATTGAAAAACACAAACAAATTTGTCGATCAGTTTTAGAAAAGAAAACATTATTCGGATCTTATAATTAAAAGGAGTGCAGACCAAACATTAATTATCAAAAGGAAATGATATGATTCGCTCTAATTGTCTCATCTTTCAAACACTGACTTTAATCCGAGTAATTTGAGGACAATTAACACTTTTTATTTGAAATTAAAGAGCAATTAAAATGAGATATACTTTTAAACAATTATTTAAGTTTAGTCAATGTTTTGTAACTTTTTATGTAAATGTTATCGAATAAACTCAAGATTTCAAATATAAATTAATGATTCAAAAATAGTGATAACTTTATACCTAAATTAAGGTATAATATAGTGATTATGTATTTAATGCCATCATTATTATCATCTAATTATTAACAATCAATTTAAACAATTTAATCAGAATAAATCAGTTTTAGGTATAAACTTATCTATAATTTTAATTTTAAAAATAAATTAAAGTTAAATTTAAGTAATTCTTATAAAAATTAATTAAAATTGAGTTAACATTAAAACTAAATAAATTAAATAAGAAAAGAGCGATGATATACACAATTAATGAAAATCAAACATATTTACTGATTTACCTATAATTTCAAATCCATATTTGAAGTCAAGAATTGTTATTAACAATGAAATTCTTTGAGACTAATTTAGATCAGAATAAATGAAGTGGTTTTGCATTTGTCGACAAAACATTGTTTTATTAAAAAATAATTAAATGCAAATCTGTTTATAATCATTGATTAATATAAGTTTTATTTATGTTTAAAACTGCTCTTTAGTTGCAGTAATTTAAGCAGAAAATTGGGTATAATTTTCAGGAAAAAAAGAAACTAGTTAAATATCTTTGTACAAATTTATTCAATTTTGTAAACAATTACCAAGGAAGAAACATTTTCTTATTTAAGTGAAATCTTATTTATCGGAAATTATGAGTAAATAAATATTTTTTTGCCAAAAATTGATTAAAAATTGACGTCAAATGAAAATCATTTGTTAATCAAAAGGAAATGATTTGACGACAAAAATAAATATCAAATTTAAGTCTAATTTTGTCGAAATCTTCTGATATCTTATGGAAAGTTTGGGCCAATTGTTTGACAAATATTTAGATAAAACCATTGGAATTACCAAACATTATATCAATAGAAATAATCACTTATATTATAATCGATGTCTTTTATAAACAAATTTTAAATGTTTTTATTAATTTAAATCTTAAGACTATAAATGACTTTCGAGTCTGAAAAGTGTCTTAAAATCAAGATTTGGGTCAAATATTCTTATAAATGATATGATAATAACAATAATGTTTGCAAAAAAAGTGCTCAAATGAAATCAATTTATGTCTCAACACTTTTGACACAAATTGACTAAAAATATAATAAAAAATATTACAGAAAATTAATTTCTATTATTAAAAGTAATTAAATAACTCAAACATACCATTGATTTGTCGGTAAATATTGAGTGGATTTCCTCAAAAATTTGAGAAATATTGAGAATTAATGGCAAAAAAATTAAGTAATTATTATAAACAAATAAATGACTGAATCTTATGACTAGAAGTAAATAAAATTATTATTAAATCAAATATTTTGACACATTTTTTAACGTCAATCAAATCAAACAAAAACTGATTAAATCTAAAAAATAAATAAAGAAATGGATATAATTTAAATGAAAAAATGAGCAAAACATTTGGCTAAATGTTTGCACAAATAATTATTAACTAAAATATTAATATTTAAAATTTGTATTTACTTTTAAACATAATTAAAATATATAAATCAAATTAAATAAACTCTGAAATAATGTTTTTAACATTTTTAGGAAAAAACTTTAATATTTTGTTTATATTCGGCAATACTTTAAGTATTAGTTAACGCCATCTGAAGGAATAAAATAGTATTAAGTTTTGATTCAGTCAAACAAAATTTGATTTCTTTTGATAATCATTTGAATCGGATTTTTATTTATTTGTCTTAAATTAGATTCAAATTATTTAAACTTTTAAATTAATACTCAAAATTAGGACATTTGTTGTTATAAACGATTATTTAAATTAATTAGATTTTGATAATTAAGGGCCAAAATGAGTGAAAATACGGCGAATTTGCGTAATTATCAAATACAGTTACAACAAGTGGAAGCAGCCCTTCAATCTGACCATGATAATGAAGAACTACTTAAATTGAAGGATGACTTACAGGTTTGTCATTCAATTTATTTGATTTGTTTAAGTAATCGATATTTTGTTGTCAGGAAGTGATTAATTTAACGAAACAATTGATGGCCAGCGAAGGTGAATCTGATCCGAGTAGTAGTTCGACGAATCCATTAAATGCTGATATAAGTCATAACTTCGAAGCCGGAGATCTGTGTTTAGCGCCATTGAGTGAAGACGGACAGTAAGTCTCCCTTTAATTGATTGTTGAGATACTTAATGGTCAATATGTTGATGATTTGATGATAGGTTTTATGAGGCCAGAGTTGATGACATAACATCTGACGGTCAGTGCACTGTTCTCTTCAAACATAAAAAACAATCTGAAGTTTGTTTGGTTTCATTACTCAAACCTTTGGGCAAAAAGAAGACAAAACCCGTCACTTCTAAACCTTTTAGTGCTGACGTCACGAGAGTTAAAAGAAGACAATTGGCTGAACAGAGGGAACAGCTCAAGAAAAAACAACTCAAGAAAAAGGAAAGAATCAAAGGATTAGAAGAGGAACGGGAAAAGGATAAAATCAAGTGGCAATCATTCAATACTAAAGTTAGTATTATTTTTATCATTTGGACTCATATTTTAATCAATTGATATCTTAATTAAAGTTAAATCTGAAATATTAGTTATTTTACAAACTCTTATATAATTAAATTACAAGAACAACTCTATATATCTAATACCCGAAATGCCAACATTTTTGTTGAACATATAGAATGTGTTTCACTTATTTCATATATAATAGAAAATGTTTTAAAAATATTTGACGATACAATCATTTATCGATATTTTTGTTAATTTTCTTAATATTTTCTTTTATTTTCGATATTTGTTTAAATATGAGTTTTGTTATGTAATGTTCAGAACCGAAACCTATCCAATGATACCTTCATTTAATATTCTTTGAGTTAATTCTTTGTCTTAACAATAATTACAGTATACTCTGTCTGTTATGATGTTGTGTGTTATGAATCTCTGTCTTATGAACATGATTTGAATAATTGTATGGATCGCAATACCCTTAAATGTTAGCTATTATTCATTTTTTAAAAATTTGTTTTTTACTGGAATTTTGTAACAAAAATATTATACACATTATTTTTAAAAACTTTATTTCAATTTACAATTTAAGCAAAATTCAAGTTAAGAGTTGCACACAATAGCTTATGGGACCCGACTTTTAGATTCAAGATACAAGTTAAAAGGTCCAAGATAGGAGAGAATTTTAATAGGGCTTCTATAGGAGTGAATCGGGTCTTACAAATTCAATTCAAGATAGACTTGAATTCAAGTTACGAGAGTTCAAGATAGGAGAGCTAACTGTACTTATCTTTGAAACACGAATAATACAATAATACAAAAGTGTTGGCAAAACCGAAATGTTTAACTTATAGAGTACTTTTTCTATTGCATTTTAAAATTGTCATGGTTCATATTCCATTAGACAATATGGTAGAAATATGACTATAATGACGATTAAACTTTTTGACAAAATATGATTTATTGACATTTAAAGAAGTTTTGATAAATGGATTTTTGCAACTCTTCTTATCTAAAATGTTTAATGAATCGAATTAATGGAATTACTTTAAGTCTTAACTTAATCTAATTATCAAAAAACAAACCAATTATTAAAAACTTATTTATTTGACAAAACATTTATTTAATAACTTTTTAAGTGTTATTCTCTAAAATTGTTGAACGAAATGTATTTAAGGCGTATTCAAAGAAGATGAAAGGGGCCACAACTAAAAGCATATTTGCGTCTCCAGATTCAGTCTCTGGAAGAGTAGGAGTCGGAACATGCGGTCAGTATTTAATTAATTGAATCAATTATTTAACTCAATATTAAGTCGTGTCGAAAGAATAGTCGTCTCATTAGTTAAAGTCCTATAAAGAAGTCAAAGAACTTCATTTCGTTTTCTTTGCGATCAATAATGAATTGAAAGTCTAATTAATTAATTAATTGTTGGCTTTGAGTCTAATTTACGACTAAATATAAGAATTAAAGAGAAAGTTAGCCATAGATTTCACTTTTGACTCTTCGATCACAAATTAGTTGAGTTAAATAACTCGAGAATAAGACAATCGATGAATCATTGCTTAAATCTGTTGTTAGGTGTGGGCGGAAAGCCTATGACTGAATTCACTCAACAGGAAAAGTGGAAGAAAACACTACCCGGCTCTTCGAGTCTGACACGTTTGGCACACAATCATAGATATAAATAATTTTTGGATTATTTTTCTAATTGTATTTAATTTACCTCTAATTTTGCTTCAAATTCACCTAAAAATAAGCATTTTTTCATCAAAAAAATAAAATATAAAATATTCTGACCATTGATTTAAGAAAATATATTACTTTTCATTTAATCGATAAATGTTTGACTCAAATGAAAGTTTGTCTTTTATTGAAAACATTATAAATAGTTATGAATATCGATATAATGATAAATAGCCTTCAATTCTAATTTAAGTCACAATTGATGTGAAATTGAATTTGAAAAATGACTTAAAATCTAACAAATTCTTAACTAAAGTTATCTATCAAAAAAAGATAGCGCTAAGCAAACGATAGTCTTATTGATCGACGGATTCCGAAGTGAGAGTCGAACCAAAAGATAGAATTAGTGAATGTTTGGAGAAATGGATGTCAATATAAAGATTGATCGCTTATATTCGCTCAAAATTCACAATAAATTAAGGCTTATATCGTTTATAACAAATTTGTTGACTAACAGTTGCATTTCCTTCGAGTACTGTCTCCATGACTGCTGTAATCCAGAGTTAGTATATCATTATTGGCCGACTCTTCCAATGCCAGCGCTTTTTGTCTTTGAAGTATCTGTTTATGAGATTAGATGAGAAACTATGAGAAATCTTATCAATTGTTTCAAAAGGTTGTAATAGTTGTAACCTTTGCCACTAAATATTTTGCCGCTTCCTCTACATTGACATTATCTTTGGCAGAAGTAAAATACCAGCCACAGAAGCCATGCTCTTCACAAAACTTATCCATAAGATCGGCGTTATTTGCGGCGCCTTCCTTAGGCATATCACACTATTTCCAGTCATTCAAATCAATTCATTATAAATCTCTATAATCCGGTTCTCAAATGTTTATTTCAAACCTTATTCGCTAACAAAAGGCAGGGAATGGGAGACCCATCGGGAAGACATACTTTAGTGTCTAAATCGTGTTTCCATTTTAATAATGCATCAAAAGTTGGCGGACGACTCACATCGAACACAAGGAAAGCCCCGACGGCTTCCTTATAGTAAACTCTTGTCATATTTCCAAATCTCTCCTGGCTAATTCATTACTAACCAATTAATTCTATGATTGATAACTGGAAGTGACACAATTCATACCCGGCTATATCCCATAATTGTAGACGAATAAGAGTGTGGTCGTCCCAATTGATTACCTTCAGAGCGAAATCAACGCCTATCTATAATCAAAATTGTTATTAATATGTGCAAGGTCAATGATAATTTTCAGTCATTTTATTTTTTTCCTAAATATTCACTAAAAAGTTTTTCATTTTTTAAAGTATATCTAAAATTTAGACTTTAAACTATTCTGAAAAAATATAAGAATCTCGATTTGACCTAGAGTTATTTTAAGTAATTGAGAAAATAGCGACAAATGTCAGAAATAATATTTTTTGATCATTACGTTATGCCTTAAAGATATAAAATGAAGAACTCATATAATTGGATATAAATTTGTGAGAATTGAATGCTTTTATTTTACAATATTTCAGAAAAGTGTCGAAAAACTAATTGATTTGACAGTATTTTATAAAATAAAGAAAATGGAAATAATTCTTCAGAGATTTCTTCAGAGAATTCTCAAGAAAAGTCATTAATTAAGTGTAGAATTGAATTCATTCATTGAATTCTATGAAATACGGCTTTAAATCCATTGAAAACATTTAAGGATATTCTGTGAGACCATATAAACGGCAATTCTTTCTTTCCATTAAATTATTGATCATTAGTTTTGACTCAAACTCTAAGGCTAAGGAATTCCGTTCTAAATAAACAAGTTTAGATAAATACTTGGTTTGAGAGCCATTCACACCCATCACTCGTAATCAAAATAAAGTCAGTAAAGCATCGAATAAATTAAAGAGTGATCGACTCAATCGATTCACGAATAAATTGTGGACTTTGACTGACATTCGCTGAACATATATTTCGACTGAAAACTCACAAATTCTACTAAAAAACTACTTATCATTAATTCTAATCACAATATAAACAAAAGTTTGTTTTAGAAAATTTTCTGCAAAATATATATAAACGTATATTCAAACGAAATGAGTGATGACTCGATGCGTAAAATATCAAACAAATCTAATTAGCATTTAAGGCACGTTTTCATTACAATTCATTGTGTTTTAACAAAACTCGACATTCTTTTGCTTTTTCTTATAATTGCAAACATTTTTATTTTTAGGTCAAATATCAAAGAAATGATTCAATTCTTTACTTCTGATCTCAAAGAGATATAATTTAGTAAACACTGAGAGATAGAGATTATTGATAGAAACGTTTTCAATGAATTTATTTAATTAATTTAATTGAACGGAGATTTGGTCTTAACTTACGGTCGCCCTATAGTGTTGTGAAAAGAATTGATGAACGTATCTCTTGATGAAACTGGTCTTTCCGGTACCCAACTCTCCGATGACAAGAATTTTGAACAAATGTTCCTTTACTTCTTTATAAAATGATTTGTCGCTGTTCTCCGCCGAGTGGTCCGTATTCTGCAAGAGATGACGATTTAAGTTAATTACAGCGTAAGAGTTGGGTATTAAATGACAATCAAAACATTTGATTAAAGAGTAGAGAAAAATCGATTTCTTACTAAAACATCTCTACTGAAAAACTTTCTGTTCGGAGCCATTGTTCGCACAGAATATTAATTGAATTAATCGTTAAAATGTTTTTTTTATTATTGCAAACAATGTTCAGAACAATACTCTAATTAAACTATTCATCAAAAAACAGTTGAAATGCAAATAAAAATCGATTGAATTTGAGTTAAGGCCAAAAAAGTCTATTAATAACAGAATATCACTTAAGTTTGTTTAACCACTTCTACAACGTTTAAGAAAACTTTAGTAAATGAATAGCTTTTCAATTATCATATCAGTGGAGGAGATGTTGAACCTAAACAGAGACGTATTAATTGGCGTCAAATTTTACAAATTCATATCAAATAAATACAGTAATAGTTATTACTGTTATTCACTTTTCACTCATATTTTTTGTAAAAGAAAAACATTTAAAAAATTGGAGCCAATGTTTTGATAAAATAAAAATAAAAATTAATCTTTTGGTTAAAGAAAATCAGAGACAAGTTTTGCAAAACAAACTAAACTTACAAAAAACACATCAGTTTTGGAAGTCGAAGGCTTTTGGTAATCAAGCATTTTGTTGGAGGCATAGGTTTTAATGACTGTTCCGTTTTTGGGCTTATTTTTACTTTTGATGTCATTAAGTAATGCAATTATAGACAAATCACAGATAACTTTCAAACCTATTGTTATAAATTGATTGGAAATTAGACTTTTATCTAAACTGAGACACTTTACCGTTATCTCAGCTCCAGTATCATATGCTATCTGACGGTATACTCAAAACTGATTTTGCACTCCACTCACAATACAAACCATCTCTACTTAATTCAATTGAAAGTCGTATAAATTTTTCATTATTTTCATGATTTATCAAAATCTAGTATTTACTGAATGATACTTAAACGTCTCAATTATTATCATATCTTTCATCTATGAAAGTGTGAGCTATAGAAAAGAATTTAAAGGAAAACGATAAAAATGTTATCCTGAATATACTTCTCCTGAATTTGTTTTTATCTCAACTCAAATACATTATTAATAATTAATAGACATTCAATTGACTTCTCTTTTTATATATAAAAAAGAAGTTTTTAATCTTATTTTCAATAATTAATCAAAGGTTAAGAAATGACGCTAAACTACTTTAGATTAGTTTAGATTTTTAAAAATCAAAACTTTATTTTTTAAATTAGCAAAAGTTCGAACAAAATTCAATGAACTTTAATAATTTGTAAATATTTGAGTTTTCGAAGGATATCTTCATTAGACAGTCGTTTACTTTTTCTCAAACCATAATTTAGGCTTAAATTTAATGTTTTTTAAACTAATAATTCTTAAAAAACTGAAGGATTTCTTAGAGAAAGTGAACAAATATTTTGCAAATATATGCATATGATCTGCATATCAACTATTAGTTAATACCTTATGATTCATAACTTATGAAACGATTTTATTCTGTGCCAAATGTAATGTTGAATCCGAGCAAACATTCACTAAAGCCTAAAATATGATTAGTTTTGATGGAAGGCATTGACTGCCGAACAGCAGAAGTAATTTTTCCAACATTTCATATGGAGATCATATATTTCATACTCTAATCCGATGTCATCTATAGTATGACATGAAGTCCGTAACACATATAACATATATAAATGAGTTCACCTTTAATATAATCTTGTTTATATCATTACTCCTCTTAAACCTTCTATTATTTGATAATTTTCTTATGACTCACAAATCATTTTATTTAAAAATCCTTCTCTTTATTCGGTTATGATTTTTGAGATGAAATAAAGTGTCATCGCTTTAAGTGTCATCACTACTACTTCTAACTTTTAAAAACTACTTTTTAAAAAAAATAAAGTTCAGCCAAATATTCATTTCATCAAAATTTGTTAATTATTTCTGCAAAAAACAGTTAGTTTTTGAACAATCAAATAAAAATTGTGCTTGGTAAAAATAATAAATAGCTTTATAAAGGGCTAGTAACTAGACAGTTGTAATTTGCCCAAAGAGAGATTAAATAAAATTGTAACAAGGTAGGTTAGGATACATAATTAATTTTTTCTAAAAACCATGAAATTTATTCGAAGTAATTACTAATTAGTAATTAATGTTCATTCAATGATTTCATTCATCAAATTAATTACTCTAATCATAAAAATGTTATTAATAGAAATAAAATGAAATGAATCCCAAAAATTTATTTATTAAACAAAAAAAATGAAATAAAAATAAAAATAATAATAATAATAATAACGTCATTAATATAAAGTCAATAAAAGCGATCATATCTACGATCATATCCTCTCAAATGTTCATATTTTTGGTTTACTCTAAAGTCATCGAACAGTTGTCTTAATGGGAACACAAAAAACATTCACATTTTTGAACAGAATATTTGGAGAATGGAATGGAATTCTGTGTATAGTTTTGCGTAAGTAATGCCTTACAATATAATAGGAATTCTCGGAGAGAGTGAGTTAGTAAAGGATAAGAGAGAGAGAGAGAGAGAGAGAGAGAGAGAGAGAGAGAGAGAGAGAGCAGAATAGAGAGCAGTGATGCTTCGATTCTACGAACTATGTATTGTTCGATCAGTGGTTAGTTCAACGCCCCTTACCCTCAATGTATTATACAATATATTTATTCTGTATTTATATATTACTTGATTTGACAAATCCATTGGGAATCTCATCCAAAATAAAATTAATTCATTTGACATTATTTTCATTCATTTGTTATTCACATTAGGTTTACATAAAACTATTGAAAACATATCACCGAATGATCGAAGCACTCAGTCGTCAACAACCGATAAAATAACAATAATTCACTTCTATTTATTTGTTATTATAACACATTTATATTATTTTAATTTTTAGTTAATAATATTAACTAAATATTTATATAAAATGGAAAAAAGAATTGAAAATAAAATGAAATCATATGAATGACTAGAATATCGGTTCATATAATCTGAGAGAATGTTTAAAATACAATTACTTCTTATTATTGGAATAATAACGACTTAATTACTGAAAGTTATAGAATACAAATATTCTTTTATTTATTAACATTTAATTTGTGTTAGTTTTACGAATATTTTTGGATGAAAAATATTAGATAAGTATTTCCTCTAAAAAACATGTTTTCAAAATGTTTTAAAATTTTTTACATTAGTTTTGTTATGTTTTGTATATAAAAAACAGTTAAGTAAACAAATTCTAAGAAAAACATTACAGGAATTGATTTCTGTTGAAAAAACAGGAGATTTTCAATATTTAATCCAAAATTTTGTGCAATAATTCAAAATAAAAAACAGTTTTACATATTTTTATTGATTAGACTTTATTTATAATTATTAACTGATTTTAATTTGAATTCTCACATATGATATGCTATCCTCTGTTCTCCTAAAGGCTTATTTTATTTTTGTTCATATATTTGGTTATATTTATATAAATTCTGTTCTCTAATTATTTTAAAGTTTTTTATATAAACTTTTATTTACAATAGAATTGCTATAAAAAGTTGTAAATTCATAACAATTTTGTATTAAACAACAAATATTAAGAATCGATAAAAAACTTCAATAAAAGAAGGGAAGAACCACTTTATAAAAGAAAAGGCCTTAATTATGGGGTTGAGCTCACAAACCAATAGAAATAGAGTGAAACTCTTCTAAAAGCCTTAATTTTCTAAATGTATATCGAAATTATTCTTTTGGCAGTTTTTAATTAGTAGTAAAACTGTCTTCTCATCAGACAATTACCTGACAATTATCTGACGGCAAATATTTCTTTAGATTGGATTCGGTTTCGATGACTTAATCTGTCATTCGGTGTCGAATCGGAATCTCTATTGGAATTCATATTATTGTCGCCATTAAAAGAGTGAAGTCTATTAGAAGTGGCGAAAAGGGAATCAGATTTGGATGACTTGAATTGTCGCGTTTGCCTTTTGGGCATTGATTTCGTGTCCCGAACAGGCATTCGGCTTATCATTGCATTTGAGTGTCTGTTCTGTCCATATGTTGAGTTTCTATCGATTTCTTCGTAATTATCATTTTCTGGAATTCTGTGGTTTTGTCGACTATTGGCATACATTCTCTCACTAAAGAAGGGCTGACCATAAAAACTTGATGGACGAGTCGACTGTTGTATCATTCGTTCCATTGTCTGTTTATTTGTGGCCGATTGCGATCGATTGACACAATTTTGTTGATTATTGACAGCATTTTGTCTCAATTTTTGTGATTCGAGACAACTTTGCGAGCGATGATATTGTGGTCTCTTTTTATTGTCAACACTCGTCACTCGACTGTTGTGGGGAAGAGTTAACGGAGAGTCGGGTCTAATAAAGGAGAACTCAGAAGTAGCGGTTTTTAAAGCTGAACGAGCGCTCTGGTGATGCCTTGAGTCAGTCGTATTCACTCCTATGATTTCAGGCGAAGAGAGAATGTGTTGGGCATAAAGTGAGCGCTGAGCTAATGCTGGCGACACTTGAAGTGATCGGGGACTCGGTTTGTTGAGTTGATTGCTTACGGGTCCCGTATTGATACCGGTTCTGCCCAAAGAAACTAAAGACTGTAAAGAACTGTGTTGTGAAGTGGATCCCATTTGACTGCCATTTGCAGAACTTCCTCCGCATTGGGGCGCAAGTCTTGGGAGACCCATCTTATTGATTGGCATTTGCTGTTCTTCGTTGGACGCCAGTGATCTTCTCTCTCCGGAAGCGCTCTCAAGACTCAAATCAATGTTTGTTAAAACTGAAACACAAAACAAATGGTTTTATTCAATTTGTTTGACTCAAACTCAATAAGAGAGTAAAAGAAGTGTCAAAATCAACGCTAAACAGTTCACAGAATAATAGTTTCAGTGAATGTGAGTTCAGTCAATGCATTCACATTAAGATTGCAATGAATTAAAGGATAAATCAAATGATTTGAAATCAACTCAAACCTGAAATACGTTGAAATCGTCGGTTAAGAACTGGTGTCGGATTGTGATGAATGGTTGACCGTAATTGACGATTGGGATCCTCTCCATTGGAAAAGTCAGTACTGGTGGCTCTGTGTAGTCTTGAAGTCGTATTACTACCACTGACTGGAGTGTCACTCTTCGTGTAGTGCAGAGAAGATAACTTTTGCCTAAAAATATATTAAACATTTGATTTCAAGCAATAAATCAAAGAAATGATTGCTTTGATGTATGAAATGAATTCTGAGTTTGGAATTGGGTTTCAAATAAAATCAAAATTATTGTTGAATTCTTTGGTTTTATTCCTATATAAGTGTTGGAGTGTTTGTATGTCATTCATAAAGTGAGACATTCATATACCGGTTCCAAATTCCTCCGCCAGTCATTGAAGGCAATAAAGTTTGTGATTTACGTAATGCTTCTCTTCTACCTTTGCTTCGGTTAATGGCTTCTCTCAGGGCGAACATCCATTCATCTAAACCTGAATTAGTCCATAATAGTAACTGTCCCTCAGTCCCCACCTGAACAACAAAAATAAATATAACCAGTCAATTTCAAAGTTAATCGCATATCATAACAATATTATTCGCTTTTAGTCTAAAACCCAAAACATTAATGGTGAGAGGACTCACCCGAATGGCTATAACCCCATCTCTCTTTTTGTCGGCCCAATTAAGTCCTTCGACATCGACTAAATTCACCTGAAACAACATTTTTTTATATTAAACACAGTTTTGTAAAGAAATACTTTTGATGATTGAAATAAGACATTACTTTATACATAAAGCTCCCCATTTCAGACATTCCAACTTTGGATCCTTTCTTAAAACAGGTTAAGTAGTCTTTCGTTAACACAAAATATCTTTCTTTCCATCGGCTAAAGAATCTGTCCCTCTGTTGCCAAAGAAGTCCTTTTTTAAGAGTAGAAGGGTCATTTGCTACAATAGAAATGGACAATTTGTTTGCCAGTGGAGATGTGCCCGTTATTGAACTACTGGTCGTATCACTGGATGATGAGGTCATTGTAAGAGCACTGAAAACAGTTTTCTTTGTAAATGTTTAAAATCCAAACCGTAAACACAGGAATCGATTCTATATTTTCATTATCTATTATATCAACTTTTTTTTAACTTTTCAAACGATTTGTTTTAAATGGTTTTCAATAAACGTTTCTCTTTTTTATTCGGTTCTCTCAACGAAGTCTTCAGTTCTGAAATTTGAGATAAAACACAAACTTATGTAAAGAATTTAATGCAATCATTAGTGGAATTACAGAAAAAGTATGTGAAATATCGAACAAATGAAGAATAGTTGGGAGAAATGATTTCCAGTGAAAAAAGGATCACGAAATCAATAGAAGAAATACTCGGAATAGAAAAAAAAGGTTTCATATTATCTCTGGAGAGTAAAGTGAAGTGCAAAGACGTGCCATAAACTCATATTAAAGCAATACTTCATAACCATATCATAGGCTTTATTTGCAATATTTATGATTTTTATTCTTTTTAATATTTACTTCAAAGTCTATGACCGCAAAGTTTCCTTCCTTTGAATACAATGTTCTCATTTTCATTAAAATTTAGCTGACTTTGTCTTATACTGCAAACAAACCATTTTATGTCTTATATTTTCCATTCATAAAACGCTATTTTCTGTCAAAATTTCAAACGATCCTAATATAAAAGGCAATGAACCCAATGCTAACTCCTTTTCTTTGTTTGTTAGTATCGCTCATTCATTCATTCATACGATTAATAAATAAAATAAATCGAAGAAAAACCAATGAAAGTGTGAATTAAACCCAAAAAGAAAATCTATTGAATCAGCGAATATTTTAATGGATTTCCTAATTTCAGAACAATTTTTATTCCTCTGATGAGAGAACTAAATGAAGAGCCGATAAAATAGTATTAATTGAGTGCATAAAACCAACCATTTTATTAGTCACTAATTGACAAAATGTATAAATAATTTTTATTTTTTGTCTGTAAATTATAATTTATATACATTGTATAAATCTATATAGATTATATAGATTGTATAAATTTCACACAATATAGGAATAATCTACGAATGATATCTAATATACATCTGTATATCAGAAATCTCTTCGGAGACTTATTCTGAGGTATTGAAAGAAAGAATGGTTTGACAGTTTGCACAGTAATCTAAGCGATAGTCTGAGAAATGGAAAGTGAAACGCATGAAAACCGGGTCTATCTTAGTATTGGCCATATCCTTATCCTAGTATTGAGACGCTATTGAGACACAATTGAGAGGAGATTTATGATCGAATCAAATATTTTCTTTTTTAAGATATATTTGGGCGCAAACAATACGAAACACTACGAATATATAGTAAGTGAAGCACAGAATCTCTACAATTGATATACAAACAAAACAGGGATCAGACAATAAGAGAATAGGAGAAAATCTAATCGAATAATAAGTGTAAAGAAAGTATGTAATGACGACATTCCAGTTCACTAATGGTGTAATACCAGAGTATGATATTCTTGTTTTGATGTATGGCTCGATTCTATTTACATGATTTGGTTTTGCATTATTAAAGTTTGAGAAATCGCTGAAATACTGTTTTCTTTAGTTAAATGGAGACGTTATTACACGAAAAGGCAGTCAACTCGAGTGAAGATGGATTATAGCAAACATTGCGACTCTTATCCCTAAACTAATGCTCGAATAATTACAATAAAATGTTTCAGATTATAGTGAGTTGTGTACTTCTGTGCACTACTTATGTATTTCATTAGATTCTTAACGCAAACCAAAACCAAAAACAGCTTTTATTCAAATTGGAAATACAAACCACAACTAATAACTAGTTATTAACTTTCCGACCAAATGAATACTTTATGGAATACTAAATGAAAGATAATCTGTTTTTGATTTCACCATTTATTTAGTTATAAATAGGAATCTCTTTATTAGAAATATTTCTAATATTTTAATACTTATTTGTAGCATATTTTGACATTTCAAAAGTCAACACAAATTTTTAGAATTTCTTAGAACTCAGCACAAAATGAAAGACAGATTTGAACAGATATTTTTAGCCATTAATTTAGATTTTCACTCAATTCAATGTTGAAAAATAGGAAATTTCTGTCAGATTTGTTGTAAATATTTAATCGGTTCTGTTATTCACAAAATTAAAGATCGAATCGCAATCAAAATCCAACTAATATTTAGACAAATATATTAATATATCTATAAAACAATTGTATGGAATCGTTAACCATTTATGAGACTAACATTTCTAATGTTTAGTCCAACATCTGATAAATGAATGAACATTAATCTCTTACCTAATAATATATTGGAGTAACAAAAATAAATTATTAGCACTACTTCTGATTGTATGCCCAATGATTAGCTCATATCCTATAAAGAGATACTTAGTATTTGTCAAAAGTCTGTGATCTAAACAATAGAATTCTTGGTCTCTATTTTAAAGTTTTCCAATAAAATAATGACAAAAAGAAAAGATAAATAAATTGGACTCTTTATTGGATGAGATTCTCTCAATTCAATGATCGAAAAACAAAACTTCATTTCCTAAAGCAGTTATTTTCTGACGAAAATCTTTTAAACAAAATGTTTATTACGTTTTATTCTCAACAAAAATCATTGGATTTCTATTTAATTCAAGTGATTGTAACGGAATTTAGAGATTCTTTGAATGTAAACATTTGTAAAACAAAAAAAATGTAAATTTTGAGCTTTAAATTCATATTTGTGTGAAAATTATTCAGATGTAGTTCACAGAGAAAAATGAATTTTTAACCATTTGTTAGTCTTCAATGAAATTTTTGGTCACTTTTTCATTATTTATGAGTTTTACTTACATTTTTTGTATATTTTATAAACAATTTTCATAATAATTTCATAATATTATATAAAAAATAGAAATAAAACCAAATTTCAAATAAATATAAAACCATTTATTCAACGAATATATTCTTTTTGTGGGTTTTAAGAAAAGATCAGAATTGATTGCACAGAATAATACTAACTATTAAATAATCATAAACACAGCACTAATGGATTTACTTTATCTCAGACATCATTTCTAACATTATTTGAGTCCAAAACAATATAAAAAAGGAGAAAATAAGTCACAACTGAAAAATAGGCGAACAAAGAAATAAAGGAGTATTATCTCTACCTTTTACTCTAATGAGAGGCCCATTATTTTGTTGCTTTCAGACCATTTATCATTTGAATAGAATAACTAACTATCGATTATTCCCTCTATTCTTAGCATTTCTTATACTTTTAGTCAAAAGTATTATATTTTGTTTTCACACAAATAAGAGATTCGTTTTTATGGGACTAAAAATGATTATTATTTTGAAGTAAAGCGATGACCAAAAGCTAACTCATTGTGAGTAAGGATTTTCTGATGATTTAATTCTAGCATTTGATGGCATGACTTGTATTAACACTTTTCACGTGTGCTCTCCATTTAGTTTACTCTATATATCTTTAAGTCACACTTTTTTAAAGAAATGGATTTAATGTAATACTGTCTCAACACTAATAGTCAGCTCAGAATAAATGCATTGACAGCGAAACTAAAAAATGCAAATTATTGTTGGCTTTAAAGAAATCATTTTCTGTTGACTTACTTTGAGTGAAGAACTGTTTCTTTCAATTACACCACTTTTTAAACAGAATTTCACTTAATTTGAAACGAATTTGTTGTCCGAAAGATTAGTTGCGATTATTCTTTCGGTTCTCTTAGTTTTCCGAATGACTTAAAACAGCAAAAAGTGAAGATAAAATCACAGCTGTTGTCATGTATTGACGACCAGATATTTCGATGACATTTGTTTAGACTAAACCCACAAACTTTCAAAATAAGACAATTCTTGTGTTTAAGGAACTATTGGTGACTATATTTCGATTATAAATGAATGAATGAACAAAAATATGATTTGTTTACCCCCAACACAAACAGAACAAACTCCTATGCATTGAACACAAACACAAAATATATTTTGAAGGCGACTGTAAAACAGACTTCTCTATAGTCAGTCTAATGGTAGAGTCGTCGACAACTCTCTATGACTGAAAGTTAGGTCATTCTATGTGTTGTTGTTATGGTTACGGATAGGGATGTTGCGGATCATCTCAGTCTTCAATTGATGCGCATTTTCTGAGCACATCTCAAGTAAAACAAAAAGACAAAAACCTTTCGATATCTCAGAGTATGACATAACTCATAGCTATCGCACAGGGATTTGCAACAACTCATAGTCAATGGCTAACATTGACATCACATAACTCTTTGGTCTGCTTTGCATTTATTTTACATTTAAAGAGTCACCGAACCCTCTCTTCTCTCAATACTATATCCAATTAAATAGATTTCGGGCGGAGTATTCATTCTCTTATACTCTCTTATATTCTATACTATTCTCTTCTATTCTGTGTTTAAACGAATACAAAAAATTACTTTAATTCTTAATATTTGAACGGATTTCACATTTTCTTAGATTTGTTTGCATTTCGTCTTTTTGTTTGGACTAAATTTATGGTTGAATGCAATCGCGATATATTTTTTGATCAAAAAATTATATTTACTTAACTAAGACTTAGATAATAAAGGAAAAGGTATACTGAAGTGCCACCACTTCGAGTCAATAAAATACTTTAATGAGAGAGTGACTGACTTACACACTGCGAGAGAGAGAGAGAGAGAGAGAGAGAGAGAGAGAGAGAGAGAGAGAGAGAGAGAGAGAGATA
>JAQFZM010000414.1:0-34019 GCA_034695785.1 Galumna obvia
CTAACTCTCGTCTAAGGGGGAGGGGGTATTTTTCCGATTTTTGGCTCCAAGGGGGGGTATTCCGGAATACCCCCCTTTTGCCATCCCTGGTTTTAATTATCTTAAATTCATAGAAATGTCATCAAATAATTTTAAATTATTATTATCTTTTAAACAATCATTTAATTCAATGACTATTAAATGTTTGAGAAAATGTTTTCAATTTTTCTCATTTCATTTGATTAAAATACTTGTGATAACTTATATTTCAATTTTATATTTCAATTTGACCACAATTATATCGACAATAAACATATTTTTGCGGAGACTTAAGATAACTCACTATTTGTGTTGAGCGCAAAAAGTGTGAGCAAAAAATATAATAAGTTTGTTGTCGATATAGTTGTGGTCAAATTGAAAAATAAGTTTCATATGTATTTTAATCAAATATGTACTCAACTCTAAAAACTTAATTGATTTATCATTTCAATTTCAAATTTTTGATCTAGGAATTACATTTAACTTTCCTATCTTGAATCGGTTGGGACCAAGATTATTAATTCAAGATATATATATATATATATTAATTAAAACGAATTATTAATTTATAAAAGTGATCAAATTATTTAATTTAATACGGATCATATGAATTAACACATTTATTAATATTTATTGATTCTAATTAACACGAAATACATTAAAAATATTGGTTTTAATTATAATTTTTCAAAAGAATAATATATTTGAGCCTTTGATTTGTGGTTTTGTCTTAAACCAAAGTTTTAAATCAATGATTGCATTCTTTAGTTGACTAACATTTAAGTACAATTCAAGTTAGGGGACATAATAGCTTATGGCACATTTGCTTTCAACATTTAAGTTAAAAGGTTCAAGATAGAATTTTTAATAGAGTTTCTATGAGAGTGTATCGGGTCTTACAAATTCAATTCGAGATAGACTTGAATTCGAGTTATGAGAGTTTAAGATATGAGACTTAATTGTACAACAAATAGAATAAAATATACTAATTTGTACCTTGATACTTTATTATAAATTATAACTTAAAATAAGTTTCATAAGCCATAGCCAGGAATAGGCAAATGTATGCGAAGAAGTTTCAAAAGCTTTATAAGAATAACTTGATAGCAATTATATATGCATTTTATTTCATCTTTTGTGTATTTTCTTATTAAAATGTGATAGATAAATAGATAAATACTATTAAGATTATAAATAACCCTGATTAATAACAGAAGTTATTTATGAATAGTTTGTAACACTATTTTAATGACTAACATTTACTTAAAAATTATAAGTTATAATTTATAGCCATAAATAGACTTTAATCAGTGATAGGCAAATAACGCGACTCTAGAGTTTAATAGTCCTAGTGCTTGTCCAAAAAGGTAATGTTAATTTTTTCAAATTCTAGTGGAGTATTTCACCAATTTTTTGGTCCCATGGGCATTCCTATGGTATTTCTGAATACCCCAGTCATCACTGCTTTAATATAAATTCATTTATTTTATGAATCATTTATTGAAAGTTTTATCATGTTTCTTTTATAAGTTTTTCCTTTTTATCTTCTTATTACTTTTGGCTATTCTTGATAAGTTGATAAATGATCTACTATAATTAAAATAAAGTTTTCAATCATTTGAGAAAATTAGCTTAGTTAAATTAGTTAACCAAATAAATTAGTTACTCAACAGAAAAATTATATAATTTTATGTTTAAGAAATTGCTTTACTCATAGTTATACTCAAATGATTCTTTATTCAACTGTTTTATAATTGTTATACTTTTGCACAAAAATTACTAATATCTTGAAAATTCTCTTCTTTTTGAGATAAGTTTGGGCTAATATTTTCTTTAATTTAAATTAAGAGTCAAATAATAGTGAATTTGTTAAAATTTATTTCATTTTTATATTTAAAAAGATTTTTTAAATATTTATTTTATTTATGGAAAAATTGTCGAATAAGTGATTATATTGTTTTTAATATAAATCTTTTTCTAAGAAGTTTTTATCAAAAATTGAATCATTTTTATCAGATTTAAAAATTCATAATTTTAAACATTTAAATGTTTTGTTGATTTCATTTCATTTTTAAATCAATTAAATAAACGAAGAGAAGTATTAAACTATAAAATATCTATTCTTTAATTTATTTAAATTCTATGTTTATATTTCATAATTTCACTAAAATGACTACAATTTTAGATATAAATGTATAAAAAATTATAATAAAAAGATAACAAAGTTATTAAAAATTTAATTAAGAGTTTCATGGATTGAATTTTGTAGAAAAAACAATAAAATTTTATGCGGGGTTTTCACCAAATTTTTATTACATTTAAAATGATGTGCTTCTCATTCATCTTTTGATTGAGCCCTCAAACGGTTAATTGTTTTTGAAAAAATAATTTCTTAGAGAATAAAACTATTGACTGAACGAATGAATGGCAATGAATGGCAATGAATGGCAATGAATGGCTTCGGAGTCACTTTAAAGCATTGAATCCAATAAATTATTTGATCCGATAATTATTGAGACGAACGGCATTGCATTCAATGCATTCATTTGAGATCATTAGAGCGATGTTCTTATCTAATAATAACCGGTCTTTTCATAGATATAACATAATTGTGTGCTGTGAGTAGTGTGCGGTGTGTTGTGTGAGTGCTGTGAGTGCTATGTGTGTGCGGTGTGTGGTAGGCATTAGAGACTAGTTTTTAGAATCTTTATTCTATTGCTTACAAAGAAAGGTATAACTGAAGAAAGTATAGGGTCTTAAGAACACATTTATTGTCTATAGCCCATACCATAGTCCATACCATAGCTTTGGTATGTTATGAAGCAAATGAAACTAATATTCTTAAATTCAGTCCATTATTTCCATTATTTTTTAAGCGAATCACTGCTTAAGACTAAGTCTAATGACAGAGTCTAAGAGAGAAATAGCGGGAATGCCATTGGATAGTTGCCATTGCATTGCGTGCGAGTCTTGAAAAATAGCACCAGTACTTGATTGCTACCCACTGGCTCGAGATTTCACACCTCCGAAGATGCTATGATGTAGGTCTCAGTCCGAGTCGTGAATTCTTGCATCTTATTTGTGTTTTACCCCCATTTCTACTACTAATACAACATTAGTCACTAATACATATAATAACAAATACTGATTATATATTTAATAAATTGCTCCAGGAAAATTGCTTTTCCAACAAAAATCTATACATTCGGGGCATAAATCTTAATATAAATTCTTTGAGTTTTTAATTACGAGAACCAAAGCTATGGAAAGACCGTAACTCAGAACAAACACCACTTTTCAAAGCACTGAAAATCTTTTAAATGTAAAATCACTTTAAATTTCACTTAAAAATAGAAAATTCTATTAATTTTAAGAATTTATCAAATTATTTGTTAAATTACATTCAAAATCAAATAAATTAATACAAAAATTATTAAACAAATTATTCTTAACTCAATTTTTATATATTTTCTATCCTTTAATAAGTATTTACTCTAAATTCTTGTTTCTAATATTATATAAATTATCATGATACTTTATCGGAATAATTAAAAAATTAAATAAAACAAAGGGTCCTCTCTTTTATCTGTCTCCAAATCCATTTTAAAAATTCCAGTAAAAAATGTCATTGATGATTAAAGAACTCTTTAAGCTTTAATTATTTTAATTGGATTCCTTCGAAAAAGAGTATAAATAATATTTAATTTATTTTATTAATAAACTGAAGCCCAAAAAAATTAATTAAATATTTTTATCGTTAAGACATTAGACTTTATTTTTTTTATAGAAAGGAATTAATAAAAATTATGAATGAATAACAACTAATTTGTGTTAATTTGTAGACAACTTTATACACATTTTTGAATTGAGTTAAGGACGGAATAAACGTAGAGAATTACTAAAAATTAGGGGGTATTATCCTTGGACACCACTGCTACTCAACTGTTCCAAAATTTAATTAACATAATAACAAGTTTGAGAGAAGTCCAAAATCACTATATTTATGAGAATAAGTAAATGTATATAAATTGAGAAATGGTCTGTAAAAGCCTAAGACTCTAAGAATAACAGTAGAAGTAAATAAGATATCTTCCAAAATATTGTTTCACTATATTTAAAAAAAATAAAAATAAACGCAACTTATTCTTATAAAGAGTCAAAAAAAGCGTTTTTCTCTGTTTCCCTAATAATGTGTTCAGTCTTTTATCGTTTGTTTCCTTTTTTTTGAATCACTTTCTTATTTGTAATCTTCGTTTATAACAAATTTTTTATATATATAAATATTTCATTAAAAGAGATATTTCTGTAGTTTCAGTCAAATGGAAAAATCTATTAATAAATTCTATTAATAACATTTAAAATTAATTATTAATTTTTATTTTATTTATGTCCAAAAAAATCGAAAAAATGCTCAAAAGCTAACATTTTTTAAAATTAAATTAATAAAGTTTTGGATGATTTGAAGTCATTCGACATAACATATACTACATATAATTCCGTAAATGGAGTAAAAAAGTAAATTCTTAGAAATATTCGCTTCAAATTTATCTGAATAAGAGGTCAGCCGTGAAGTCAACAGTAAGTGTTGCTTTTGCACTACCCATCAAATTGTTTAAACTAAGATATAACCAAGGTATAATCAAAGTATAGTCAAGATAGATCTTTTATTTTTAATTAAGTTATTAACTCTTTTTTAAAAAAAATATGATTTAAATGTTACCAATAATTGTTTGTTTATTATAACTTAATTTAAAATTTTTAATAAATTGAAAGCTATTAAGTTATGAGAAAAATTATATTAAATTATATACTTATAATTTACACATCAATTGTAACCAAGAGTGACATATAATGTATTGGTTGCGATGAAAATGTATAAATATTTTGTATTTTATTATTAAATTTTTCGAAGTTATGAAAAACTTTTGAAAAATATCTATAATATAAGGTTTATATTAAGATTAATTGTAATTTAATTCAGAGTAATTCCCTGAATTGGAGTCCCCCTCCTTGGTAATCGATGTAAGATGTACTGGGATGAAGACGATAGCGATTTGAGTGAAGGCAAGCATTTAATTGAATAGTTTGTATGTTTATTAACTGAACATTTGAACTCCACCTCAAAATCTACGGTAAACTCCGGAATAAATAGAGAATAACATAACATGAATGGGATTCTCGTCGTTTGACTCATTGGTCTTCAATTGTTGAACGCCTAAAAAATTAGGGGGAACTCCAATTGGGTTGTCATAAAAATAAAGTCTATTTGCATGTTTGCCACTCATAGTCTAGCACTGAAGCTGTCATTTTTGGCATATCTTATGAGTTAATATGTGGCCTAGGTTATCAATTTGGATGAACTTCGATTTTAATGACAGACGTCGTGATTGCGTGTCAGCCCTATTGTACTCATTTTGATTGCATTTTAAGTGCATTCGTTAAAATATAGCTAACTTTCCATTTGTTCAAAGATTAACTCATTTAAGTTTTACTCTCATCTATTAATGTTGAGAAATAGCATCCGAAACAAAATTAGTTAAATTAAAATTTCGATTTAAATTCATATCAAAAATAAGAGTTTATCTGACTTTTAAAGTGTAAAAAAAAGACAAAAATATTTTTCACATCACTTTAGATAAAACTTTAAATTTTCTCTTTTTGTCGATTTTGTTAATTTTGTTTTGTTTTGTCGTTTTTATTTCATAAGAATTAGTGTTTAGTCTTTCATTTAAATTTTTTCTTTAATTTCAATTAAATTAATAGAATTTATTTAAATAGTAATGAATTGATTCAACAGTTTATCCTCGAATAGAGTCTCCAAAGAAGGCAATGAAAAGAACCAAAAGACGGAACAAAAGAAGGAGAAGATAATTGAAGTTTGTGTTCAATCATTGCTGTTTCATATTGTGTTGTGTGTGTGTATGTGAGTGAGTGTGTGTATGTGTGTGTGTCCTAAGATAGTGTATTAGTGAAAACCTCATGTGTGGTCGGCCAGAGTTGTGGCAATGGAACTCCTCTTCTTAGCGACTCTGTGCAACACTACTGATTGCCGGCTTATTTAAATTATAGGCCCTCTATAATGGATAGAGTGAATAAAAAACAGGAATTCATTTCACCTGAGAGTAGTTTTTCAGTTTGTGTCTCACTCTTGGCTTTCGGTTAGTGTTTGCAATGGATTGTAATGTATTACACACTCCTCAACACGAAATGCTCACAAAAGACAAACTTTTATTTATAGGCTTTCATAGACTCTTAGCCTCACATTCAGTACATGAATCGGTGTTGTGATACACGCATATCGGCGTAACCTCAGCACAGGTGAGAGCACTGGGAGGGAGAGGAGAGGGTGAGTGCAAAAGAGAGGGAGAATAAATGGAGACGTAGAACACTAATAGAGACATTAAGCAGCTTTTCTTCACCAAAAGACAACTTAGATGAGGGTCTACTCCATTGTTCTCTTCTACCTCTCAATTCTCTGATCAAATGGTTTACAAATTTATTTGTTTTTAAAATAAACTCAAAACATATGAATACAAACTATTTATTTAAACAAAAATTAAATAAAATCAACTTAACCTAACTTTTAACCTAAACTAACCCAACAGATCTTAAACTATCCTAAACTAGCATAAACTAACCTAAAGTAACTTAAACTAGCCTAAGCTATCCTAAACTAACCTAAACTAACCTTGAACATTGTGACCATTTTTAAATCAATAACTTTGAGAACTTTTTTTAGAATAAAATCCAGTCTTAGAATTGTTTGAATAAAAAGGGAATACTTTTAGAGGAATAAAGAATCGATGAATGAATTAAATGTAAAAATTGCGTTACTTTACAACTATATTGGAATGCATTGAATGGTCGCCGATATTATCCCCAAATTATTTCACTTCATTGACCAAAACAGTCAGGGATTAGACGTTGTTTCGATCAGAAGATATGTTACATTCATGGCATGTCATTGTAGGGCTCGCAGGGGTTGGCGGCTATTCATTATTCAAGTGCAGAGAGACGCGACTAATTGAACCCTGAGCTAAGTTGTATTCACACAACAGATATCTATGATATTCTTTTGTCTGTTCAGACGATACTCTGCATTAGTGTACCTGTGCTTAACATCGCTCTATTTGTAGAGGTATTGAACACTTGTCCTCACACTTGTAAGCGAAGGGATACCACAGAAGACCACCAAAGAGTCTAACATTAGTTTCCCTTCAAATCGATATTTCATTTTTGTACTCAAATAACGACTCAAACCTTTTAAACGAATTCTAAAAAAGTTTCTCAAAATATAATCAAAAATCAAAAATAATTTCAAATATTCGGTAAAAAACAATTTTAGAAGTCTTATCGCTAATACTATTCACATAAAATCATCCCCAGATTATCCCCAGATTATAATCAATATTACTATTATTATCATTACATAATTTATATTATATGATCAAGCTTATGATCAAGCTTATTTCAAATTACAATAACTTCAACTTCGAGTCTATTAGTGACATCTATTGGACAAACATTAAGATTAGACTAAATTCGGTTTTGGTTTTGAGATAAACTTTGATTCAATATTTATAGTTAACATGAATCTTGGAGATGATCTTGATCACTTTAATAACTTTTGGAGAATCGCACCTAAAATCTCATCGATTTTTGTTTTATTGGTTTAATTGTTTATTAAATTAAAGTTTAGATTTTGACCAAAAATAATATGAATTTTAAAAATATAATTTGTCGTCAATTTATGTCATTTTAGGGGCTTTTATTTAAATAACATATTATATGAACAGTTATTTGTAAAACGTTTTGTAATCATATTTTAGTTTTTGAAATAAATTAAATTTATTTAATTATTTGTCACATATTTTATAATTTGTCGGCTAAAATGCCCCCCAAAAAGGTATCAGCAAATCAACCTAGCAAAAAGACTGAACAAAAGAAAAAGGAAAAGATAGTTGAAGTCAGTATTTATCTCTTTTGTTAATCATTTTAATTAATATCACAATTAAAGGACAAAACATTTGGTCTGAAGAATAAAAAGGGTTCAAAACAACAGAAATTCATACAACAGGTCCAGAAACAGGTGACTCAGGGACCTAATAAAAAGGTAATTCAATAAATCATTAATTTATTAACTCTTCATAATTGTTATGAAGAATGAAATTGTGGCGAATCCCAGTATTACTAAAAAAGAGGAAAAGAAGAAACAATTGGATGAATTGAATACAATATTCCGTCCGGTGACCACTCAAAGGATTGAAAAAGGAGTGGACCCAAAGTCAGTTCTTTGTGCGTTCTTCAAGACTGGACAATGCGGTAAAGGAGACAAATGTAAGTTCTCTCACGACCTGACACTCGAACGCAAGAGTGAGAAGAAGAACGTTTACTTCGATGTTAGACAAGAAGAAACAATGGAGGACTGGGATGAGGACAAACTCAAAGAAGTTGTGGCCAAAAAACACGGAGAAAGAGAAGGAAAAATGCCGGCCACCACGATCATTTGCAAACATTTTATCGAAGGTATTCATTGAGTATTGATTTGTCTGAAGTCTAAACACTTATTTAAAGCATTGGAAACGAATAAATACGGCTGGTTTTGGGACTGTCCTAATGGAGGCGACAAATGCCATTACAGACATTGTCTTCCGCCCGGATTTGTCTTAAATAAGGATAAGAAAAAATCAGAAAAGAAGGACGACATCACTATTGAAGAATTGGTTGAAATCGAGAGGGCAAAACTTGATTATAATCTTACCAAGATTACTTTAGAATCATTCCTTGATTGGAAACAAAAGAAAATCAAAGAAAGGATTGAAAAAGACAACAAAGAAACCGATAGGAAAAAAGCCGAATATAAGGCGGGTAAAAATATTGGTCTCAGCGGTAGAGAAATGTTTACTTTTAATCCCGATTTGGCCAACGATGAGGATATGGAAGAGGGAGAGGACGCCTTTGTTTATATTAAAGATGAAGAGGACAATGAAGACAATATCGTTGAAATTAATTTAGAAACCCTCGCCTCTGAAGCGAAGGCAACCGATGGAAGCGGTACTCAATCTTCAAACCGACAATTTGAAGTCCATTCAATACAGACATCAGATACCGGAGAAAACGGCGCTTCCGGCGGACAATCAACAAATGATGACCAAAATCAAATAACAGACGAACCAATAGATGAAACTCTTTTCGCTGACGAAGACTTAGAAGATTTAGAAGAATTAAATGAAGAATTAAACTCATTATCGCTTCAAAATTAATGGTTTATTAAATTTTTTTAATAAAAATATAAAATTTGAAGATTTAATTAACAGTAAAACATAAAAATTATATTTTTAAAGAATTTTTATAAGTTATGACTCTGGCGTTTATTAATTCCATTAGAGATATGTCGCGAACCGCTCCCATAAATATTGAGTGGCAAATGTCGGTCATCCATTGGCTCGTCTTCATCTGAGTCCGGAATATATGATCGATTAGAAAGACCTCCATTTATGTCAATCCCATTTCGCGGACGTTTTGAGTCCAGAGTCGATCGGTTTTTGTTTCTCACGAATTCGTTTTTAGCTCCGAGTGTTTGCATTCCCGGACGGGTTTGTGGATCGCCCGCTATTAAAGTATTTCTTCGTCGCTCTAATGCCAGGAAATGTTCTTTACTTCTAATTCCACCCAATATTGGCGTTCCTTTTATTTTTGAAAGAATATATTAAATATTTTTAATGAAATCACAAAATAATAATTTGTTTAACAAAAGACAAGACATAAGACAATACCTTCAGTCATATTATTGGAAATATTCATAAATCTCTTTCTGAAGGCGACGTCAAGAGTTCCAATTCTTCGGTGTTGTTGTAAACGTTTTTCCAAATTAAATATTGTTTTTCTTTTTTCAACTCTATTTCCATATTTTGAGTCTTCACTTTTGTCGTCCTCATCGATTCCACGAAGTCTTTGTAATTGTCTCGCGATTTGAATCGCATTTTTATCAATAAAATCGTCTTCACTCACGTCTTCGACTTTCGGTGAACAGAAGGTTAGTTCAACAGAAGCTAAGGATAAAATAATGAAAATTACTTCAAGAAAATAGCCTTAAAAAAGTTACCTAGGATATGTGAAAGAGTTCCGAATCGATGGAAAAGCATTCCTACAAATTGAATGACGAGAATTGATCCGAAGAAAACGACAAAAACTAAACCAATTGGTTCTAATTCAAGGAATTCCTTTTCAACTATATATTCATTAGTGTCCGGATTTATAGTAATGTTTTCTCTGACACCGAGAGGCCAATCGACGTGAAGTATCTCTTTATTCAATTGAAGTAAAAACACTATTAAAACAAATAATGCGTTTAACATAAAAAATCCAAAAACCACTCGATTTCGGAGTTCTTTGAGATCTAAGGCAACCCTTTCCTGATGTTCTTTATTCTGTTCGATTGGAAATAAATACTTTCCAATCAAATCCTTCCAAAATTGTATTTCTGATGGATGTAAGTAAGCAACTTCTCCGTTTCGCAAATCTTTATCTTCAATCCAATAGGGGTTTAAGAGGTCGTCCCTATCATGTTTTGTTTCTGACTCTTTCTCATCCATATTGATTTCAGATGTGTCGGATCCAAATTCTTCTTCGTCATCATTTTCAGTGACTGTCGACAAATTGTCTGAAAATCTGGCGGTTCTTCCAATTGATGTTCTTTTGGTTAATCCGTTTGGATCCAACCCTTTCTCCAAAGACGTCAACTTTTGATTAATAGTATCCAATTGGTCCTGAATTTTAACCAAATGAAGGGCCTCTTCATTGGGTTTAGGATAAGTGCAAAGCATGCATTTGAAAAGATTAGCTAGATTAAAAGTAATGCTTCCCTCCTCTTTCTTATTGTCACCCATATTAAGAAAACCGAGTAAATTCTTTTTCTTCATATCTTCTTGGGCCTTTTTTTCTTCCTCTAATTCTTGTTTAGTTTTCTTTGATTGTACTTCTCGTGTTCCCCAAGTGACCACGTTCAAATTGATTAGAGAATAGATGATAAGCAAGAGATACATACAGGGAATACTCAAAAAATAAAGTAAAAGTGGAGCCAAACATCCCATTTCTTGTGGATGCAAAAGACCCGCAACAATAAAACTACCCGTCAATGATATGAAAAATATGGCAGAGGGAGAGCCCAAACCGTCTTCTGTCATCTGAATGGCCTGACCCACAAACACAGCCATCATTAGTAGACAATAGGCAGCACTAAGTATTTGAGCGACAAATATTTGGATATCATTTTTGGCAACAAAACAGATGACAATAAAGAATAGAATCGGAATAATATTATAATAAAACGAATCCCAATTAGATATTCGAAAGGCTGCGACCAGTGCTCCCACTAACATCAAAAATATTGTTCCTGGTCCTAATATTGTACCGATCATTAACATTCCTTGGTATATTATATATGGCAGTGAAATATTATCATTAACTTTGATTGTCTTCTTATAATCTCCCAAAAGATCCATAATATTAGCCATTGTTGATGGCGCCCAACGACGCCTCTGAGTATAGAATTCTCCAAAACCTTCGGGACAGTGAGTGTAAGCGTCTGACGCCGCAGAATATTCGACGCGATATCCTAATCAACAAATTTCTTATAATCACAGCTTAAACTAAATCATACAATATATGTATATTCAATTAATTCAATGAAAATACCCTCTCTCTCACTCTCTCACTCATTTATAGTCAAACAAACTTTTGATTATCTGTTAAATAGATTCGATTGCAATCAATTTGTATTTCAAATAATTATATTAACACTAATTATTAATGAAAATATTGTTAACTTTTATATAGTAAAAAACTAAAATGACTAAAACTATATTAAAAAGATTACAAAATATAAAAAAATCAGATCTCTCTACACACTGTAAGGAACTTTCCTTTTCTTGTGCCCAACGAAAGGGTATATGAATAATGAGTGAAGTTCTATCATCAGATAAGTGGTATAACTAATGGGGTATTTTTAAGAATTTCTGTGACTAAAAAAACTTTATAGAGAATAATAAGTAAAATGCAGTTAATTAAACCTCTTTGAAGAAGAAGAGTACAAAGCCAACGATCTTCACCCTGATCATATTGCACATAATGCAGAGCTTCATCTGATTTTGTGGTATATCTTCGCATCACATTGTCGTCCATCAATGCTTTCGCTCTTTTGGGTCAAAATATTTAAAAAAATTTGAGTAAAGAATTGTTTGATTGAATTCAAAATGTACCTGAATAGGGAAAAACAACCTGGACTACATAAAACACAACCAATCATATGTTCGGTCGCCTTTTGGAGCCAATGACCGATTGCGTACTCAAATTTCTGATACCTTTTATTAAAATTAAATAATTAATATATAAAACAATTAAATAAGAAAAAAGAGACCAGGTCATAAATCCTCCGCCAACCGGATGTATTCGACCGCAGGCGGCGCCTAAATTCCGATTCTTTTTCATCAAATCAACCAATAGTTGGACGGCATGGGGTCTGAAATTAATATCTCCGTCGAGTGTCAACAGATATGTATTCTCAGCCATAACTGCCTTTCGGTTGACATCAATCGGTAATTCCATGAGTCGGTGTCCCAACAGGTAATACATATACATTACTTGACTCCAACGTTTTCTGTGTCTGATTTTGCACTTATCTTTCAAATGAGCGATCAATTTATTCTGTCCGGGCATTTTCCATTCAAGTCTTCCCCCATAAGGTGTTGGATATTTTATGGGCAGTTTTAGCTTAATATTGCACTGATGGACATTACTGGCGGCCGTATCCATCACTTCTATTAATTGTTTGACGAATCTGTTGACAATCATATCCTCGTCGTTTTCGTCACACAATTCAAACGCGTCGTCAAAGAATATGTGAACTAATTTTTAATTATTTTTATATTTTAGTCATAAGTTTTGGAAATATCGTTGAAATTACCCTCAAATTCATAGTAGTCGGGATCAACTATTCTAAGATATTTTTGTGCATTTCTTCTGGCGCTCTGGTCCTCATCCATTCTCATAACAGATTTAAGCATTTGAACCATTTCTTCAACAGTTTCATGCCACATAGTAGCACAGGCATATATTCTTATTATTTGATCTGAACTATAAGTTGTTGACCTTTTCTTGTCGTCCATATTTTCTGAAATAGTTTCGTAGTGTTGTGAGGGGTCCTGCATTGTTGTTCCCTCGGCTTCTAAATTGATGTCTTCACTTTTGATCTCTTCCTCGTCATCTCTTCTTCTATTAAAAGCAATCGACTGATCGATAATAACTCCGCAATACATGGGATTAACGAAAAGTTTTTCAGTTGTGGCCAAACGTTCACATTTCGGCGCCCAAATATGAATTGCAGTCCAGGTTTGAGATAAGAGCCAAAACAACCACATAATTGCGTGAACATTAAAAAATGGTTCGTCGCGTATGAATGGCTCTTCATTGCAGTACCAAAACAAATATTTCGGTATAAAAAAGTCAGAGATCTTACAATTATTTTCGAAATGGAGTCCACAAAATGCAATCAGTGCTGATATTGTGACCGGAACTGTAAGACTGATAGGAAAAGCAAAACTGAAGCCTTGAATACATATTTTGCAGGTGAACTTTGCCACTACATAACATATCCAGGTAGAGAACACTTGTACTATTATAAACCATAAAGGAATGGATGAGCGCGAGTTTATTTCAGAGGTTTCGTTTTCTATTCCCATGAATTGATCCGTATTTGCCAGAGATATGATATCCGAGCGGTCCCTTTGAATTAAAATCTTATGCGAACCAAACGATTCTTTGAATTTTGAGAATAAACTGCTAACACTTCCATCAGTGAAATATAACATTAAAGTCATAGAAATCAAAATTAAGATTATTTTCCAAATCGATATAAAAATATAAGTAAAATAACGCGTTTTGTGAAGTTTTTGTTTGATTTGTGCTATTCTTCTCATGAGAGAAATGGAGGCATTTTTGTCGACATAGTTCTCCCACCAACCGACTGATACTAACAGACATACAACTGGTATATAAGGGGCTAAAGAATTCCTCTCCTGTTTGGCAACAATGGGCCAAATGATAAAAGCGGCCAATTGTGTCATTACTGACAACAAATCTAATATTGTTTTGAACGCTCTTTTCGTTTCTCCGGAATGTCTTGAGAGGAGAGAAAGAACTGCTGGTATAAAACACAAACAATTGGTAAGCATTGCTCCTTTGACCACATCTAAAGATGGAAGTATGACAAAGACAAGCGCTGATAAACCGATTGTATGTAGACTTTCCATAACAAAAACCTATGATTTAAGAAAATAATTGCAATGAAATGCATTTCTCATAGATTTTGTTGAATTACAGCAATAAAAGTGGTTTTGTCCGGAACTCGATATGATTTAAAAGTACAGATACGGGCGCTTCGGAATAATGTCATGACTTCTGGCACTATTAATATGAAAAATAAGCTCCAAATCCAAACTATCCTTTCGGGGTCATCGTATTGGAAAACAGCCACATATTTCTTAGATCTTTCGAGACCTGGTATTCCCTGATGACATACAGACACTGTTCGGTTCGCTCTTATTATTGAAGTCATGAATAAAACAATTCCTTTAGAGAGAACAGCAGATGAGAGGACCACAAAAAATGTTATGACATATGTTATGATTTTTAAAAATTTAAGAATGATTTCAATCCATTTTGAACTTAAAGTGTCGTCTTCTTCATCATTTGGATTGACCACAAACACATCCCATCCTTTTGTCTGTTCACTAAGGCTTCTAAAATCAAATGAATTTCTCGTAATTATTAATTCATATCAAAAAGTATTAAAAGAATTTTGTGAAATAAAATGACATAAATTCAAATATTAAACACAAAATTATAAAATTGAATAAATTTTTTGATTAATTTTGTATTAATTCTAAAATGAAAACAAAGTTAAGAAAAGTTTTCAAATTAATTTAATCACATTTTTTCTATGAATCACATATAAGAAGGAGTTTTGCAATAAAAATACTAATAGAAAGTCAAAGAAAAACTTCTTATAATTACTTCTTTTACTAATTTAAGAGAAGAGGCGGAGAATTCAGAGGAACAGAATTCATGAAATCATAATTTACTCCAAAATTGTTATGAATACCTTTTTTTTAATCGAAAGAAAAGTAGTTTTTTTAAATATTTTTCGTAAGATATTTTATGTAAAACAGTGTATATAATTCACTGATTATATTAATGTCAAACATATTACACCTTGTTCAACTCAAAATAAATAGCTCAACATTCTAAAAAATCTTGTTTTTTTGCGACGACCAAGATGATCAAATGCAAACAATATTTTTCAATATTTCAATGTTTAATTGATATATTTTTCCAAATTTTGTAATTATTTATAAAATTTATTCAAAATATGGTTTTTTGTGTAAATCAAATAATATGTTATTAATAATAACTTATTTATCCAATAGTTATTATTATTATTAAAATGATTTTTCATTTGTCTTATTTACAAAAGTTCTTAATATTCATTTCAATCGAAACATTATTTAATGCTTTAAATAATTAATTAAAAGCTTAACTTTGATTTAATACAATTAAATAGAAATTAAAAAATCATTTAATTTTTATGAGTCTTATAATTATTTAATGATATAATTTATATAATGTAAGTTATGCTATAATGCTATAATCCTTCTAATGCATCCAAGGGCATTCTTACTTTTTCCCATAGAACCAAATAATAAGAAAAAATTTTAATAATAAAATCACAAATATTTTGTGAAAACTATTAAGTTTAAACTCTGAATAAACGAGAAATTCATTGGAAAAATAATATAAGAATTGAATATAAGTTTAATCGAAGATTTGTTTGAATATAAAGTTTTAATACTTTTCTTAATACTCTTCGAACAAAACAATACAAACGTTAAGCAAACAATAAAACAATTTGGGGCACAATTTTAAACACTATTACATTTGATCAAACTTTTAATCAGAATAAAATCAAAGACAAGTATCAAATTCAGACAAATGACAGCCATTTATTCCAACATTTATTTAGTTTTTACACATTTTTTTAATTTTCAGAAAAATGAGTGAAAAAAATTGAATAAAAGAGAAAATAATGAAAAGTACGGAAATGATTGAACGCTAACCTGTTGTATATATCATTAGTGAGTGGACTCTTCTCATCGATGTCTTCATCAAAGTTTTCAATATCGTCGAAGTTATTGTCTCTCATTTTGTCCACCGATTATACCATTGTTTGAATGAGAAGTTAATTTTCAAATAAATATTAAAACGAAAAATATGTCAGAAATGAAAACTGAAATCCATATCTGGAAACTCGAAATATGGTTCGATAGCACAGGTATTGGATTAAAACTGATGAAGAAATGAAAAGAGAGTAACTTTTCTATCACTAATAAAAGAAAGGGTGAATTCAATTTTAATTTGTTTTATAATTTAATTTTTGTCGATTCTTTAGATTAGTTCACAAACGTTGGAAGAATGTGTACCTGTGCTGAAGTACTTGTGTTCACAATTCTAATGTATTTGAAAAAATGTATTTAAAGACTATGTGTTTGAGCGTTCCTTTAATTATAACACGTAATGACCCAATTCTGAAGTTGTCTTAAAGTTTCAGAACAATTCAATGGCAATGATTGCATACCAATGGCTTCGAACCGGTCTTTGCTTTGGTCTGTGCTTTAGTCTATGCTTTGGTGTGTCTATAATGTGTGCACTCTATAGTGGGCACTCTTACAAGTAGTCAGTCCTGGCTTTAGGTGGAGACTGAGTTGGCTGTAATGCAATGCAAAGCACTGATGGGAACGAACCGACCGCTCAACTCTCCAAACACTCAACTCATTCACGTTCTTATTCTATACGTAATTCATTGACCTCTTATACAAACGGATCTAAAAGTGATGCTTAAGAATGAATGCATCGATTAATTGATTATTTCCTTCGCTTTTCTTGAATTAATTTAACTTTAAGTGAGTGACAATCGTTTAGACTTAAATAAAAGATAATCGAAGAATATTTGAAGTGAATCGTTAAGAGTTATTAAGTTATTGGGAGTGAGAGTCAGGTCATTATCTGATCACATAATTTATTTGTGAGTTTTATTTGAGTGGAAAACCGTTTGGAGTAATAATGGCTCCACAAAAACAATTGATTTATTTCTTATTGTATTGTATTTTATATTAAAATTACTTAAAATGTATTATTTTATTTAGATTTTAGTTTTAAAGAGATGTGAAAAAAGTATAACTCTTTTGATGTAATGATTGCAATATTTTAATAGATTTGGTGCTAATTATGTGCTTTTGAACATATTTTGTAATCAAATAACTTATTATTATTTGATATAAATATATGTAATAATAGACATAAAATATTTAATTTCTTTGTATACTTTGCGCACAATATTTGCTTAATTTAGTGGAAGTGTTAGACATGTCTAACGTTAGGGCAGAGATATTGGCTGCCAGTCGTTCCCGAACCGGTTGGCAGGACTTAAAACCAAACATTACTGACAGACGACCAATGATTGACTCTTTACGGCTTACCTTTGAAGACAAGACTAATAGTGATTCCCGAAAGGATGGCATCTCTTCAAACACTGCCAACGATTGCAAAAGTGGCAGAAAATTGGGAACAAAAGTCAGTCAAATCGCGAATCTCTTCCAATCATTGTCTCCGCCACCGCCTAAAGACATTACTCCAATTAATACCATTAATGCCATCAATTCTATCAATAATATCAATAATAACAACAATAGTATTAATAATTGTAATAATTTTAGTCCACTTAAAGACCAAAAGTCAAACTCAAAGACTCCTTCAGTCATCAGTGAATCAAAAGTCAAATCAAATAATTTAACCCAAAATTTGAATCAGAAATCGCTTCCAATTAAGAGCCAAACATTAATTAATGGAAATTCAGAGAAACACAAAAATGGAGAAGAAATCAAAAAACCAATCGAAGAGTCCAATACTTTAAACACAATTAACGGATCAAACAATGGATCAAATAATGGATCAAAATTTTCTAAAATATCGGATAAATTGGAGTCCGGTCTGAATAAAAGTGTTTCTTCAATTAAGACGGGATTCAGTTCTCAGATCAGACGGACTGAGAGTCGAGTATCGCGTTTTAATAATGCCAAGGCTATTTTTGAAAAATTACAAACTCATGAAACCAAAAAATCTGAGACCAAAGACACAGACATTCATTTCAATGAAGGCCTCATTCCTGACAAAACATCGCTTCTCTCAAACCATAATATTATTATTGAAAGTGTTGTCGACCACAATAATGATCACAATAATGACCACAACATTAATAATGATTCAAATAAAGTCATTTCATTGGAGACTCAAAATTCAAATGAAATTTATAGCAATAATCGAATTCAACCGAAAACAAGTTTAGACTCAATGGACAACAAAACTGTTATCAAACGCCAATTGATTGAATCGAATTCAATCGATTCTTTGCGAACCACAGATGTAAACAATCGAAAAGTACTCAATCTTTCGAAAAGTGTGGACCAAATAGATGTAGAGGAGTCTCCACCCATTCCTTTAAGACGAAGCAGTTCTATTGCCAACCAAACCATGGCTACCGATCCTCTTAAAGAACGAACCTTTGAATCAGAGAAAAAGTCATATCAGAAGACAATTGAACACAAAACCATTGAAGACAAATCAAATTCTTCAGCAAAAGAAGAATTGATTGACAAAATAGTCTCTGAAATTTCTGATAACCAAATCGAAATCAATCAAAACAAAGATAAATACCAAAGTCTTCCCGATCTTAACAGTTGCGATACTTCAGGCATTCCTGATATCCTTGATTTTGACCAATGCTTTAGTGACGTTGAAATGATGACCGAAGAAGAGGCCCAAAAACTATTGAGTCGTAAGTCATGGCAGGACTTATTCACTGACGAACAATTGAGAACTGAAATGGAAGACCTCATTAGTGCTCACAACGACGACATTGATCTAAAACGCGAACAAAATTGTATCGAAGATCTCCGACAAACTGACACTTCATTATTAATGAGCGAAAAAATGAGCGCTCAGTTTATCGATAATACGATTTCTGTTTCTAACGGAAAGAATGAATTCGAAGAGTTTTGTGGCGGAGAAGCGAATGCGGCCAATGATTTGTCGACAACTAATAGTGAGACCAGTATTATATTAGATGACATCGAATACCATTTACTGCCTGACGGACACTTCTATATCGAAACTCCAGGATTACCCGAAAACAGTGACGATGAAAGCGAAGATTGCGTTTCAATGTTATTGTGTCCGATTCCACCCCGAAAAAAGTCAAAAGTGAAGTTCAGTTCTAATCCAATGAAAGTATATTCAACGCATTCCGTCGAAGATTACGATCGACGCAATGAAGACGTGGATCCAGTCGTCGCTTCCGCTGAATATGAATTAGAAAAACGCATTGAAAAAATGGATGTCTTTCCCGTTGAGATATTGAAAGGTCTCGATGGACTCGGGCTCAGCATAATTGGGTTTGTTTTTTATTTTTTATTTCTGAAAAATTAAGACTTAACTTAAGTTCTTAAAATAAAATTTAATGAAAATTTAATTAAAAACAAATCGATAGAATGGGTGTCGGGGCTGACGCTGGCATTGAAAAACTTGGAATTTTTGTTAAGACAATTACAGAGAATGGTTCGGCTCATCGCGACAATCGGTACTCATTATCACATCAATTGGTTTATAAACTCATTTTTAAATATGTTTTTAAAAAAATAGTATTCGAGTAAACGATCAAATAATAGAAGTGGACGGAAACTCTTTAGTTGGTGTGACTCAGGCTTATGCGGCCTCAGTATTGCGTTCAACGAGTGGTTTAGTTAAGTTTCTTATCGGTCGCGAAAAGGACAGCGCCAACAGTGAAATCGCACAACTCATCTCACAATCATTACAATCAGAACATATTAACGAAAACGGATTCGATTCTCAAAAAGATCTCTTCATGTCTTCGTCGACAATCGAAGCCAAAGAAGACGAAGAGATGAATTCAAATGATTTCGATTCGGCTTTTGAATCAAATTTCCAAAACAGTGAATCCATTAACGAAACCATTTCGTCAAATATTAGCGAAAGTAAACACTTTACGTCTACTGAAGAAATTAATGGAAGAGAAGAAAGGGATGAAATCGAAATTCTTAGGAATCGTCTCCACGAATATGAGTGCAAAAATTCAGTGCTAAGCGAAGAACTATTAAGAGTTAAGCAAAAACACGAACAGAAAGTGAATGAAATGCAAAATCAATTGGAAGACACTTTAGTTCAGTTAAAACAAAATGAGTGTTCAATCGTTTCGTCCCGAAAAGAGATCGAACACTACAACAAACTGATTGAAGACATAAAAATACAGTTCACAACACTTGAAAAAAAATATCATAAATCGAAAAAAATTATTCGTGAAATGCAACAAAAAGAGCTCGGATTCAATTCCAAAGAAGAAGTTATCATTCAAATGAGTCAACAAAAGGATGAGGAATACATTTCTTTAATTCGTATTCTTAGAGATCATATAATTTTGTTGGAAAGAAGACTACTTGAAGTTCAAAGGATCGCTGGATTACCCCCTCCCGTTCCCACTCAGAGCTGTTTACATGAAATAGTTTCCATTTTTTCAGCCAAAACTCAATCCGAAGGAAATGAAAAGACTTTATTTCAATCTTTGGAACAAATTTTATTGGACACAACTTCTTCTGATTCACAGTTGATTGACCTCACATTTAAAGAAAATCTCAGTATAAGTCAAACTGAGTTATTGGACAGCAGTGCAGCCAAACAAAAGGCAGAATTGGCGAGTAAGGGTAGTCTCGCCAATAGGCAGCCCCCATCAATGAGGAGGCACTCGAGCATAGGTTCTGTTGAAATGAGTGGTGAAAGCGATTCTCCGCGAAGACAACACATTTCTTATGTGAAGAGCGAACCCGAAATATCGGTAAAAAGTGATCCGAGTAGTCCTGCCGTCTGCAGAACATCGGAGTCCACTTCCAAACAATTATATCTACCGATTGATAAAAATGATTCTCAAAAAATTGCCACAAATTCTTCGAACATCCTTTCGCCAAATCAATCTTTCAGTAGTGTTCAACGTTTATCAGCGCCGGTATCTCCTAATTCGGTACATTCTTCCTCTTCTTCGACATCATTAAACAGTCCGACTCAGATAATGGAAGATTACGAGAACAGCCCTAAAGTATATCGTCGTAGTGAACACCCGATTTATGAATGGACTGTAGAAGATGTAACCCATTGGCTCATTGGACTAAATCTCGACACTTATGTTCACAAATTTCAAGAGAGAAGAATTTCTGGACCTTTTTTGGTCCATTTGGACAGCACTCAACTTAAGGTATTTAATAAATTATATTAACTTAAGTTTAATATTAATGAAAATTAACTAAATATTTAGAGTTTGGGCGTCACTAATAGTACTGATCGGTCTCTACTCAAGAAGAAAATTAAAGAATTTAAATCTGAAGTCGAAAGAGAAAGAAAAGCGTTAGAAAAGGAACAGAAAGTTAGGGAACGACTTATGAAAAAAGAAGATAAGTTTAAGAAGAAATGACTGATTTTATTGTGATTTGATTTAAGGTTTATTTAATTAATTTTTCAATTATTTGAGTAATAGTTTTATATGAAAGAAATGAAATTTAATATAATTTTATTTAGTTTTCAAATTGAAAATCATTTTTTAAATTATATATTTATTGTGCTTTTAATGATTTTATGCATTTTATTTATTACTATTTATTACGAATCAATTCTATGCTATAATCGCGAACTAATTATATATAAAGTCTGTGAAAATGACCCAAATGAAAGTTGTTCATAGTGTGATCTAGCTCTTTTAAGCTTTATTAAGCTCTTATTAGTTCAAATTTTAAAGTTTTAGTGCTCTATATTAAGCTTATATTTAATGCTTTTTTAGCGCCTGAGCTCTCAATTTATTTTGAAACCACAAAAAAATATGAATTCCTTTCAAACATAAAAACCACTTTTAATCAATTTTAGTGATAAGAAAGTGGAAGTGCTTTTGAAAAGAAATCATAGCCTTAATTGACTTAAACTCTGAGTTCACACATTGAGTGACAGTTTTTGTTATTAGTTTTGAATCAGACTATGGATTGACTTTCAAAATAAAATTACAAAATATATTAAAAGATTACAACAAAACGTTGTAATGAATTTTGATATAAATTATTAAAAATACTTATTCTCAAAACGCATACAATTTTCAAAACTTTCATTTAATGTGAATTTCGATGTCTTCTCATATTTTGTAAACACTTTTTTTTAAATCAAATGTCTCTCATATTCGGCATTAGTTTTAATATTTGTATTAATAATGGCTTATATCATATGATATAATAATAATAATAATAATAATATTAATATCAATTATCAATATCTAGTCTCTAAATCTTTATAAAATATTTATCAAATTTCGCTTAAAATTAGTGTTTAATCGCTTGAAATGGTATTTAATGATTTAGTTTGTATTTAAGGTATTCTTTTCAGTCAAATCGATATTCGATATATTCTCACATTTGAAAAGTTATCCCAAATTAGTTAATTCTAAGCGAAATAATGCGTAACTAATAAGTAAAAGAGTGTCAGAATTATTTCAAACCATTATTTAAAACTAAAACTAAAGTCTCATTCATTGGCGAAATGTTATAAAACCTTTGATTTGCTTTCGATTTCATAAAAAGAATAATATATGAAGTTTTTTGTCTGTGATTTGTAACTAATTTAGATTTTTATATATAAAACAACAGTTATTTGTGTTTTTCTTTTGTTGAAACGCCAGACAACAGCTATTATTCGTAATATAATATCACAAATAATTGTCGTTAACTTTACTTTAATATTATATAAATTAATTGCATTTTCTTTTTACGGTTAATTTGATTGCAAACGACTTAATGTTGTTTAAATCATTTAACGGAATAATTGACTTTTAATAATAATTTGTAATATTTTCTATCAATAAATAAATGCATAATTTGGGTAAAAATGTTCTTCAAATCAATTGGATTCAATTTTGAGTTAACACAAGAAAAGGTCAGTTGTTTTTTGAGCCCTAAGCGACGCGAAACGCAATACTCAGTATTTTAGTGAGTGGTTTGTCAGTGAGTGACTGCGCGATCATATATGACGCCAATGGGAGCGCTCAGTGGCGACACATCGCCTGTTCTTCACTTCTTTTGATCCAAAGATGCTTTTATTGGGAGCGTATTATTAGAGCTATGTTTGCGTCAATTGAATGCTTAAGCGAAGCATCGCTTCATAGTATTGAATATTATGTCGGTTTAGCTTTAAATTCAGTCCAAAATCTTTGAACGACTGTTGGTCTGAACGACAATTACTTTTGTTTCAAATGATTTGATAAATGATTTAATCGTTTCATTTAATAATCAATGGATTGACTAAAAGTCATTAAATTCTTTAATATAAGTTTTTATTTAATCGAATGTAAGAAACATTTCTAACAAAATAGCGGTTTAGGCATCAAAAGGGACGCAACGCCTGAGCTCTCAATTCATTTCTCAATTGATTACTGCAAAGCCTTTTCTCTTTACTCCAAAATCACTCGTTATCTAAACAAACGCTGTTTTAATCCCTGAGTCGATGGGGTTTTCCATCTCTTAGTTTCGGATCAAAATTAACGTAATATTGAGTTTAATCGCGATTTTCAATGAGTGCACACATGTATGAAGTGGTGACTGACATTCACACCTGTTTTGCCTGTGCTTTAGGCTATTAAAAGGATTGGTTTGGTTTTAGTTAGCGTTACGTCTTTTTGATGCTCAGCTCACTGTCTATGCGGTCGACAGACTTTCAATTTATTCCCTCCTTTTAAACGTCGAAATCATAGAATCAATTGATTTCCGATAATGGACTCCACAAAACGGACCACCGATTCGGACGAAGTGGCCAAAGACCCGGGGGCTCTAACTTCACATCCAAGTTATACCGATAAAGACTTTGAAGGTTTGTTCTAATTTTTATTAACATTAATATTGAGACAAATCTATTAATTTATTCCTTTAATTCATTGAAATTCTTATTAAAACTTATTTTATATGAAATGATTGGAAAAATTGGAAAAATTGATCGAATATTGATTTTCCCAAACCTTAGACTTTCCCAAATACTCAGAGACTTTCCAACACATCCTCTCTTTTATTCATTACTTTCAATCCGTTTCCTTAGTTTTCATTAACACTTTTAAAAGTATATGTTTTTACTCAAAACTAAAAAATCAAATATTTCTTAATATCGTTTTATATTATAAAACATTACAAAATTTACCAAAACTTTCAGCAAAAGTATCTAAACATCAAAAATATATTCTTTTTAAAAACAAATTATATTTTAGTTGTATTATAAAACTAAAATCGCAAATAAACAGAATTTCGTAACAAAATTACTTAAAAGAGATATTATTTTGATTTCTTAATCACAAAATATTTTTAATATAAGACTTCAATTACTAAATACTAAATATTTTATTCGTTTATTCAAAACATTGTTTTTTTATTTCATTTTATATTCAATAAATTGATTTCTATTAATAAAAAATTTATGATTTAATATATCATTCAATGATATTTTTATTGATATTTTTGTCTGAATTTAAAATTATTTCGAATAAAATGAGAAAATTTTCTGAACTATTTTTAAATTTTAAATTGAACATGGTTATATTTTAAAAATATTTTTAGTTAACACTATAAAAATGGTTAATTTATTGTAATTATTGTTTACTAATTGTATTATAAATGAGAAAATCTTTTCTCATTTCTAAATATATGAATGGATTTAATATTTGAGACAATAATAAGATTTATGTTTAATCTCTTAAAACCAAAAATATCTTTTGTTTACATAAAGTCTCAAAAAAGCCAACAATTAATTAGATTTGAGTTCATATGGATTTTGAGTCGAAATGTTGTTATACTCTTTAGGACACAGAGCTTTGACTGTCTATTGTACGTATGGATTCCAAATGCCCACTACTTATCGACGAAGAGGACATCACAGAAGACATAAAAATAAAAATGGAAATAATAAAAAGAAAGAGGAGGGAAATCATACCGAAGAAAACCCTCAGAATATAAGACCCGGTATTTCACTATTATTTCGATTATTTCTTTAAATATTATTTTTTTTAATAAAAGCGGAACGGGTTCAGTTTATTCTGGGAGAGGATGACATGGATGGCGCTCATGAATCACATCCACTCTTCAGCGAATTAGAAGAATTATGTATAAACGGCGAAGATTTAGAATGGAGAGAAACTGCCAGGTCATTTTCTTTCAACTAACTATTTTTTTAATGTTTTTCAAATAATTCTCAAAAAAAAAATCAAAATATATTTCAAACGGAGACTAAACTATAATTTAATTATAACATAAAAGAGTTAATATACACGTATGTTAATATGTACTAGTTAATATGTCATATACATTTATATCTTTAATGAGATTACTTATGAAGAATACCAAAGAAAGAGAGAGATAATTCTAATTAGTTTAAAATTGATTAAATACTTTTAATAATATCCTGTTTAGTTTAAAATATATCAAATTATCTTTTTTTTTCTAAAATTATAAAAAGAAATTCTTAATAAAATTGAGAGTTAATTCAATGAGAGATTATTTTATTTAATTATTATATATTAGTCTAAATTCATAGAAAATAATTTTTGAAATTTGTGTTAAAATTATATTTAAATTAGAGGTAATAAAAGAAGAAATCAAAAGTCATTAATTTTTATTAAATCTCTTTATTATAAACTTTATTATAATATAAAGTTTTACAAATACTCCGACTTTTAAGAAATTATCGGTTAATTTAATGATAATTTAAGAGTTAATTATAAATATAAAAATAAAATGATATAAATTATACTCTATTTTAAAGATGGATCAAATTCGAAGAGGATGTAGAAGAAGGGGGTGACAGGTGGTCTAAACCACACGTGGCTACTATTTCTTTGCACTCTCTCTTTGAACTTAGAAGTTGTATACTTAACGGAACTGTTTTGTTAGACCTCGAGGGCAGTAGTTTAGATCAAATCGCCGGTCAGTTCAACCATTAATTTATTAAATAATTAAAATTTTAACGAATCGAATGAAACAATAGATTTAGTTCTGGAAAATATGGTTAATTGCGGACAACTCTCTATTGATATGAAGAATAAAGTAAAAGAAGCGCTACTCCGTAGACATAGACATCAACACGAAAAAAGACACGACAAGAATGACAGCCGTAACAGACTTCCACTCATAAGATCTTTGGCTGATATCGGAAGGAATTCGAGCAAAAGTATGTTCGGTTCTCACAGTAAGTGATCTTTAATTGTTTTTAGTCTTAACATTCACTCAATTTTCAGTAAATTATTTATTAAAGTTTTAATTTGGTGTCAAAAATAATTGAAAAATAGATCTTTTGGATGGCGAGAGTTCTTCGCCGCCAAATTCTGAGTGGAATCCTTTCAGAAAATTTTCATTTCAAAGCACTTTAGGACTGTCTTTGGATAAATCAGGTTTTATTGAAATCGCAGCCATTAGTTCAGAACTCTTCCAAACCATTACTAACAGAGTTCTAACCCATGAATATATTGAATTAATCTGAGATTCGAGTCTGCATTCAATTAAACTGTAATCAAATAATTTAGAAACGAAAAAATTTTGTCAAATTGTGTTCTAAAAAAATACTATTTTTGGGTAAATAGCGGGTAACAACGGTCACGAGGGTCTGGCCAACAGTCCAAGCGTCACATCGCTGCACCTGCACACCAACAATCAGTCGCAATCAGCCAATTCTGCGTCCACAGGACAGTTACCGACTGATTTGAACACCAGTTCCAGTTCAGACTTACAGCACAAGGTATGCATCAATTATTCCTTTATTAGAATTTAATTTTTTTAATATTAAAATATCATCGAATGGAATGTCAGCTCAATCAGGCATTTATGCGTAAAATCCCTCCCGGGTCTGAAGCAGATAACATTCTCGTCGGAGAAATTGATTTTCTCGATCACTCCATTTCGGGTTTCGTTCGTTTGAATCATGCCTGTCATCTTGGTGATCTAACTGAAGTGCCAGTGCCCACAAGATTTCTTTTTATTCTTCTCGGACCGCACAGGTATTCTATATCTATATATTAGAAAAAGTCATTATTTTATTTATTTTTCCATTTATTTAATATTTAATCGAATTTTGTCTTAAATGAAGAAATGATTTCTATTTTGAGTAAATCTCATAAACATTACTCACGAAATAAATATCAATAATTGCATCAAAAAAAATGCTTTAAAATAACGATATCTTATAATAACTCTATTATTAATGATTGAATTCAATAACAGTATTGACTCAAAATTTTGAAATTAATGATAGCATTCCTGGTCGTTACCACGAAGTGGGCCGAGCAATGGCTACACTTATGTCAGATGAAGTGAGTTATGAGTGAATCAAACAAAACCACTAATCAAATGACGTAAAGGTGTTTCATGACGTCGCTTATAAAGCCAAGAGTAGAGAAGATCTGTTGGCCGGAGTCGACGAGTTTTTAGATGCGGTCACAATATTACCTCCCGGAGCCTGGGATCCCAGTATACGTATTGAACCGCCCAATCAATTGCCATCACAAGAGGCGCGTAAAAAACATGAAAACGTTGAAATCAAAAACGAGTCTTCAGAAGATGAAGAGGAGAAAGAAAGAGAAAATAATGGTCTTAAAAGATCCGGGCGGTCCGTCTACTCTATTCTCTATTCTGAGACACAATTCTAAGAATTTTATTTAACATTTTTAGACTTTTTGGGGGTTTAATAAACGATGTAAAACGTAAACTTCCTTGGTATTGGTCCGATTTTAAAGATGCCTTAGTTCTACAATCAATCGCATCAATATTTTTCTTATACTTCGCGTGTTTGACACCAATTATCACATTCGGAGGTCTATTAGGAGAGGCGACCGGAAATAATATTGTAAGCGATTGATTGATGACTAAAACACAAAAAATGTCTGTCACTCAACAAATTAGTCTTAAATCAAATCAAATTAGAAAAAACTCTTAAAAATTGTCCTCAAATAAGGCAACGATGGAAAGCCTGATGAGTGGTCTCGTTTGCGGACTCGCTTACGGCTTTTTAAGTGGTCAACCCCTGACAGTTCTGGGCAGTACAGGTCCAGTACTTATATTTGAAACAATTCTATACGACTTTTGCAAGTAATTCAATCATTTGTTTTAATTATTTCTATATTAGTTTTATTATATTCTCAGAGCAAATGATTTTCATTACCTAAATCTTCGTCTATGGATTGGTTTATGTATGGCTATAGTATTAATGCTCTTGGTAGCTTTCGATGCCAGTGCTCTCGTCTGTTACATAACTCGTTTCACAGAAGAAAATTTCGCGACTCTTATATCCGTTATTTTCATTTATAAAGCCTTTCAAAACGTAAGACCACTAAAACATATAAAACATTAAAACAATTTAATGAATATAATGTGTTGTTTGTGGTCACAGATCTACCAAATAGGACTCGAGAATCGTATTAATCCGGATCCAAGTGTTGTTCCGAATTATACCTGTTTTTGTTTATATGAAAATAATACACAATTTTTAATTCAATCGAATGAACGCAACGACAATGAATTAAAGTATTGCAAAGATCACCAAGGCAAACTGTCTGGTATCGGTTGTGGGACTCCCACCTATATTCCAGACGTCTTCCTATTGTCAGTAATTCTGTTTGCGGCCACTTATGTCGTTTCAGTTTTGCTCAAAGAGTTTAAAACCTCTACATTCTTCCCAACGAAGTTACGACAAATAGTCAGTGATTTTGCGGTTCCGATTGCAATCGCGTCACTCACTTTTGTTGACAATTGGATTGACCTTAAAACACCCAAACTTTATGTTCCAGCCAAATTCAAAGTAAGTATAATCTTGTTTTTCACATTTAAAACAAGTATTGTTTGTCAGCCAACTTTGGACAATAGGGGCTGGGTCATCCCTTTCTTTCATGAATCGAATCCGTGGTATTTGATTGTATTGACGCCATTGCCGGCACTATTGGCAACGATTCTCATTTTTATGGATCAACAAATAACTGCTGTTATTATTAACCGAAAGGAATATAAGCTCAAAGTATTGACTAAACATTATATTTGTCTTCAATTTATTAAATTATTGTTTAATATAACAGAAAGGCTGTGGCTATCATTTAGATCTGTTTGTTCTGTCAATTCTGATAGCTATTTGTTCAGTAATGGGATTACCCTGGTTTGTAGCGGCTACTGTCCTTTCTATGACTCACGTCAACTCATTGAAGATGGAGTCCGAGTCTTCGGCTCCGGGAGAAAAACCACAATTTCTTGGAGTACGCGAACAACGCGTAACTCATATATGCATTTTTACATTAGTGGGACTCTCAGTGCTCTTCACACCAATACTTCAGAAGATTCCGATGCCCGTCCTTTTCGGTGTATTCCTTTATATGGGCACTTCTTCTCTCAAAGGATCACAAGTGAGACAAATATAAAAACTTATATAAAAATAATGATTTCCTCTATAGTTCTTCGACCGCATTCTCATAATGTTTATGCCACAGAAGTATCAGCCGGACTATATGTTCCTCCGACATGTGCCCACATTAAAAGTACACGCTTTTACTTTAATTCAATTGCTATGTTTTTCACTTTTGTGGTGCGTTAAGTCATATAAGCCAACAGCCATTGCATTCCCTCTTATGGTGAGTCTAATATACTATAGATTTATAGTTTAAACAATTTTTTTAATTAATTGATTGAAAATTCCTTTATTTGTCGATCAGTTAGTGGTTATAATATTCATTCGAAAACTGTTGGATCTATTCTTTACTCGAAACGAATTAAAACTATTGGATGACGTAATGCCAGAACACACTAAACGCAAACGAGAAGAGGAAAAGTTGGAAAAAGAAGAGAAAAAGGGGGGAAATCTGATTCCGAACGCAAGTTCTGGAAATGTTGCCATTCCTTTGGCGAACGGCAATATTCTGAAGATTCCGGTCGACAAATTCAATGCAGAACAGGATAAGCCATGTTCTATTAATATAACCGAGCAATTGGCTAAAAGTGGAGCATGGAAAAGTATTGATCAGTCTATTCAAAAGATTGTCGACAAAAGCAAAAATGGGTTCGTTTTCTATTAGATTAACATTAAATTACATTAAATTACATTAAATTTAATATTATTTTCACTTATTTTAAACATTGATTTAAAGAAACGGAAAGAAAAGAGGAAACAAAAAAGACGCCAAAACAGAAGAGGAACAGAAAAGACTGTCAACAATGAGAGAAGAAGACGATGAGGAGGACTGTGGTATTACAATACGAGTGGACGCTCCCACACCCGTTCCCTCTACCGTTACCTCTAACCATAACTCTCCAAAAGATGAACGAAATGAAACTTCTGTATGAAATATAAAACGATTGTAATTATTAATACTTAAACCCATATTAGGAAAACTAATTACTATTAGTTTCAACCAATTATTCAACGAATTTATTATTAAACAAAACTTTTAATTATTTTTCATTATTTTAGATGAAATTAATATAGAAATCGAAAGTAGAAATCATTTCATACAAAAGATAAGCGAATATTAATTATTAATAAATTATTAATAATTCAAATGAAAGAAAAATCATTGAAATAAATCATTAATGAATTAATGGATCGATTGGTTGTCAACTGAAGCAAATATTCATCTCAAGAACTAATTATTCATCACTTCTTCGACTAATTAGAGACAACTATAGATTCGACACATTTTTTAGACTTTTATTTGAATTAAATAAAATTATTTATTAATTAAATAAAAAAATTAGAGAATAAACAAAATGAGAATAAAGTTTTAAAATTAGTTTTTTCTTTAAAATAAACGGATTATAGTTTTAAATAATAATAAATCGTAACTCAAATTCAATTTTCAAAAATATTCACTAAAAATGTAAACAAAAAATCGTTTGATTTGACGCTCAATAAATAAGTTTTGTTTTTTATTGAGATTTTTATTCAAAACTATTATTTAATTCATTAAAAATGATTAAAATATAATTTCAATAATAATTATAGTAACGATTAATTAAAAAAATAAATAAAATTTGTTTGTTTTGATTACATTTTATTTAATAACAAAAAATAATATTTGAAGTAATATATGAAGACGTCATAAGTGTAAGTCATTTAAAGTACGAAAGCATTACATCATTTAGTGTTTGTTTATCTCATGTTTTTATTTTATTTTAATTTTTAATTATATCGTTATTTTTCAAATCAATGGTAATATTTAAGAATATGTTTAAAAATATATCTAAAATGAATTAAATTATCTTTGAATAGACAACTGCTATAACCGCTGGTGTTATCTTAGCTGCCGTTGGCTTCGGAGGTATGTCTTCTCTACAAAATTTTTGTTTAAAAGTTTCAAAATTTAAAAACAGAAAATATTCTCTAAATTAATCTCAAAATTTAAAAATTAGTTTTCGGTTATAATTTAATTTAAAAGATTTATATTACAGGAAGAGCTCTATTGAGGCGATCAAAAGGTTTGGGAGAAATGTTAAACAAATCGCTTCCAAATTCAGCGGTAATTACTTAAATGTTTAGAAGAAATGATTTGTTTTATTAGAATCTAATGATATTTGAATTGAAATGCAGTCGTTTGTCAACAGTAAGTACTATAGGGGAGGGTTTGAACCCAAAATGACCAAAAGAGAAGCCGGACTTGTTTTAGGAATCAGTCCCTCTGCCAATAAAATCAAGATCAAAGAGGCCCACAAAAGAATTATGCTTTTAAATCACCCTGATAGAGGTTAACAACACATCTTTTTTTTATAATTTTAACTAAACTTCTCTTTAGGCGGTTCTCCATATTTAGCGGCAAAAATAAATGAAGCGAAAGATTTACTCGAATCAAATAAAACTGGAATCAAATGAAACCATTATTTTATTAATTAATGTATATATAATTAATTTAGTTTATACTAAAATTGTTTACAAATAAAATTAGATTTCGATTCTGTGTTTAATAAACAAATATATAAAACATTTAAATCGATTACTAAAATAGTTTTTAATCGTTTATATAATGTAAACAATTTTTTTAAAATTTAAAAATTTAAGCAAAAAATAATGAAAAAATGTTGAAATGAGTTCAGTTGAAGGGAAAGTCACGCACAGAATAATTGGTGATATAATATGTTACACTCAAAACGAATAGAAAGTAATCTTTCCGCAAATGAAAATCATCTAGGTCTAAAGTATGTAAATCCAACTGGAAAATCCTGGGACCTTTTTTGCAGGCAAATTAATTATTAATACGCTTAAATAGAGGTGCCTGTTTTCTCTTTTATAATAGAGTGCCTATGTTAGACATTAAATCAGGCACCTCTATTTAAGCTTATTAATAATTAATTTGCCTGCAAAAAAGGTCCCAGGATTCTCCAGTTGGATTTAGTTAGTCTAAAGAGACGCAAATGTAATCATTTTTCCGCAAATAAAAATCATTTTTAGTGCCAAAACTGAAAGTTTGTATAAATCGGTGAATAATGCGAATAATGAAATTAAAATTAAAAATAGTGTCGTTTATTTCAATCACAGGTAGTCATAACATTTCAAATGTATTAATAATGAAATTATTTTAAATTTTCATCGAATTTAACTAAAAATTGATTTTCTTTTGCGTTAAAATGATTTTCATTTGCGTTGAATTGATTTTCATTTGCGGAAAAATGATTTTAAATTCGTTTTGACTATAAAAATGTCAACGAATTTATTTTCAGAAAAATATTTTTAATTGAAAAGTTTTGTTTCGAACAAATTATATCTAAAATTAATGAAAATAATTGAATTAAATATCGTTACGAAAATTTATAATTTTAAAAATTAAATTTAAATTAATATTAGAATCCCACGACTCTCTAATTAGTGATAATCTAATTATATTATTATCACTAATTAGTAGTTATGTCTATATTTTGTCTAATATTTTAATTACTAAATATAATTAGTAAAGAAAATTTAAGAAATGAAACTAGTACATTTCTGGAATAATCCTTTTGATTTTTGTCAGTCAATTACATCCAATAATGTTTTAAAAATAATTTTCTTGACTGAAGAAAGTCTGAAGTTATGAAAGTTTTTTATAGATATTTTAAATTTATTTTAGCGATAATTTAATTAATAAAATCTAATCATTTTATTATTGATTAGTTCCTTCCATATATGACATTAACAAATTGTCATAGGTAATTATCATGTGATAATGTTATCAAAACAATTATTCAACAAAATAACATAATCTAATGGAGTCATATATTTATCCAATAAACTACACCGGTATGTATGGTATTTCTCCTTCTATTTAATGCCACTAATAATTATTATTAGTGACTAATATATAGAATGTTAGTATAATATAAACAAAAATGCTATCAATTAAATAAACATTTATAATGTTTTACTTTTAAAAGAGAGACCTAAATATTAATTCATTTATTTATTTAAATTATGTTCTAAAAGGACTTCAAATTATTTTTAGATTCAGGTTTTTATGGATTTGAGTCGTTTTGAGCTGATAAGAGTTATGTACTCTAAAAACATTTATTAAAAAAAGGTTATAAAACTTCATTATATTAGGAATTACTTTTGCTAAAAGTTTGAATGAAATGCAATTTATTTAAAGGACCTTGCCCATTAAGAACGTAAAACCTGATCCATGAAAAAATCAAAAAGGCCTCAACGTGAGTCGATTCCAAATTGAATTAGCTTTCGAATGGGGAAAAAATTTTTGACCTAGGTCAACCCAAAAAACGGCCAGGTCAATTTGAAGTTTACAATTTTTGAGGGTAAAAGGC
>JAQFZM010000415.1:0-33865 GCA_034695785.1 Galumna obvia
CCTATATAAGGGGTGGGTGGCCCTATAGTGTGGATGGTTGGGCCTTTTTAAAAAGTGGGTGGGACTGAAAAGTGGGTGCTTTGAGTGAAAAAATTTTATTCGCTGCAATCCACTAGCGGGGGGGGTGGGTGGGCGGGGGGGGCGGGCGGGTGGGTGCAAAACGATTACATATACTACACCTTACTACGTAAATGTAGTGAAAAATTAAAGAAAAATAAGTAAAAAGCTGTATTTTTTATGAAAAATAACATAAAACTCAATAAAAACGCATAAAAACGTCAAATGTACAGTTTTTAAGTGAAAAATTTGATGCAAAATTTTTTTAAAAATTTTGAAAAATGCAATTTTTGTCAAAAATTCATGGTTTTTTGCATAAAATTTGATAATATGCGTTAAAATATGACTATATATACTCATATACATCAGAAAAACGCTAAAAAACGACGTTTTATGCATTTTTAGGCATTTTTTGGTCATTTTCAAAATACCCCCCCTAATACCCCCTGAGCTCCACCAAAATACCCTCCCCTAATACCGCCCCTGGAGCCGGCGAGTTTGGCCATGTCTGCATCTATAATCCTTCTCTGAAATTTGTGAAGTCTTAAATAAATAATTCAATAAATAAATAATTTTCAATTGGAAATATCACTCATTTACTTAAAGAATATTATCAAGTATTCTCCCATGATACCTAGGCGAAACCTATTTCAATTTTTAATAAACCAGTACGAATAATTATTTTAAATAAAAGAAAATTTTCAATTAAAAAACTCGACTTAAACCTTGGTATATTTTTATAATTAATTTTTTCAATAATTAATTTTAAAAAATTGTGTAATTACTTAAGAAATTGTAAATTAAAAATGGTGCTAAAACAATTTATTATTGAACAAGTTGAAAGAAGTTTTAGATTAGTTTATACATTACTATGTATAATATTATGTTTTTATAAAATCTTCAAAATATCTTAATTGTATTTCGAATTCAAAACCACGACTTCAGTTAAATATGACTATTTTTCGACGATATCTTTGCCGGGAATTACCATTTGCTTTGATGAGTATTCTGTGCTAAAGAATAATTCGAGTCATTTCAAAAGCAAATTTGAAATAAAGGAATATTTATCTCAACTAACAATTGAAGAACAATTCACACAATTGTATAACTTTAATGAAATTTTCACCTCTTTTACTGTAGGCAAAGAAGAGTCATATAAAGGTATTGCTCAAATTCCATTTAGTGAATTGAGTGAGATTTTAAAATCTATGGACAATGAGAGGTGAGTTAATTTTGGTATAATATGAATACAGGAATTACTCGAATTAGGCTGACACTATTTAAGCCGGGATGGCAAAAGACCGAGGTCCAAGGGGGGGTATAAGGGTGGGTATATTGGTCCGAGCTAAGGGAGGGGTATTTTGAAAATGACCCAAAATTGCTTAAAAACACATAAAACATCAATTTTAAGGCTTTTTCTGCATAATGTGACTTTATTTAGTCATATTTTAACGTATTTTATCAAAATTAATGAAAAAAACTAAGAATATTTTGCAAAAAAGGCAATTTTGTAAAATTTTAAAAAATTTTGAGGACCATAATTTAAGCGAAAAAGCATGATTTTTGATGATTTTATGAATTTATTGAAGTTTTCCTTTAACTTTCTTCAAATTTTCTGCAATATTTTGATTTTATTCTTAATTTTTTTTGCATAATTTTATGAATTTTTTCCTCTCTTTCTCTAGGGGGAGAGGGTGGTTCTCTAACTCTCGTCTAAGGGGGGTATTTTTCCGATTTTTGGCTTCAAGGGTGGGTATTCTGGAATACCCCCCATTTGCCATCCCTAATTTAAGTCAAATTTGATTTATGCCAACAATTTTTGAAGCACCAAAAGATGGCTTAAAACATTTTACAATATTATTACTATATTATAAATATTTTAAACAGATTATGTTTTACTCTATTTCATCAAAAGAGTGACGAATCGGACGACAAATTTATTTTCAAAAATATATAAATTTATAATAATATCGTTAGATTTATAGCGATTGGAATGTTTAGAGTAAATGATAGTCATTATTATATTTAGTTTCATAACCGAAAGGAAAGAATTCTTGATTTCAACGCAAAGATTTATTTAAAAATCGATATTCAATATGAAAAAGGCATTTATTCCTAGACTTATATTCGTTATAATAAAATCAAAACATATTCACTGCCAAAACCATATGGGACTCAATGTGAGGATTACCACAAGAGGGGCTACTTTTCAAGAAACGATTGCATTCATAAGTGTCGTTTACCACTCTTAAGAGAAAGATTAATAAATTGGCCTGGTATCTATTTAAATTATAATCTGAAATCTAAAGATAAAATAGAAGATTATATCTATTATTGGAAGAAGTATATGAATAGGGATTTAGAGATTGGTTCAATTTGTAGACTAAAGTGTGGTTTTAAAACCTAGTGCTATTCATTGGTCTATGAAATGACATTCAATACAATCTCAGAAAAGACTAAAATAATTTATCTTCCAAACGCATCACCAGATTTACCAGACCTGGTCTAAACTCATTCGCCTTCAATAGATATTTGGGAATATCTTTCATACGTTGGAAGTGCTATCAGTCTGTTCTTTGGAATCTCTGTTATGATGTTTTCTGATTATTATAATTAAGTTTTCGAAATGTTTTCAATAAAATTTATGTTAAATACCTTAAATAAAAGCTTAATAATAATAATAATAATATAAGTGTAACAAACAATTCGATATTTTTCTTCAATAAAATAAAATATAGATGTAGAAAAAATATTATTCATCCAGTAATCAAATAATCCCATTTAATTTTGTACTTAACATCATCAAAACAAAAATTTATACCATTTATTTATACCATTAATCTCATTATGTTCCTAAGAAAAGATAATTGGAAAAATAAATTGTTTTAGCCAAAGATTTAAATATTTGATACATTTTTAATATAGTAAACAAAAAACTTTTATACTGAGAAACATTTTTTCTAAACAAGAGACAATATAGTAAACCCTAAAAATTATTAATACTTTAAATTTTGAATATTTTAAAATTGCAAGTTTTTCTTTATTGAAATATGTCTATTAATTGGAATATGAGTATCATCTTGTTATTGAGTGTTGTCAATTTAATTAACGGATTGAAGCGATCGCCACAGAATTTAACCATTATTTCACATACAATAAATGAAGACTCAATTGATGTGAGCGCTAACTCTAGTCTTCATTTATAGTGTTCCGGTGAAAAGCCTATTTCCTGGACTATTCCTAACAATATTATGGAAGACATGACTAATACGTCAAAAATTTTATGCGATTAAAACAAAATATCGATATGTACTACAGATGTTGTCATTGAAAAAATCAATTATGGAATGACTGGTTATTATGTTTGTCAATAAGTAAATCAGGACTCCTCTGAAAACTCTAATTCATTATATATATTTTTGTGAACGATCCCTCTCATTTAATAGTTCCTTTTGAAGCCAATAATGATTTTATAATTGTGGATATAGAACGATCAGATCCCATTTTCATTCCATGCAAATCCACTAATTCTAGAGCTAAGGTATCCCTTTGAAGGACATCACCGATTGAAGAAGAAATTATCCCAAACAATATACTGGGAATAAGTTTTCATCAGAAGAAAGGTTTTATTTCGAGTATTTTTGTTTGGATTCAAACAATAGTGTTCTCCACTGTAAAATAAACTATAATGGAATTGAAAACATCTCACAAATAAATATTCATGTGTACATTGCCCACATGAATTTTTAAAAAAGAAAGATTTAATATAAATATTAAGATATAAATTAATAGAAAATTAGAAAAGAAATCAATAAAAATAAAATTTCTTAATTATAATTTTGAATAATTAGTTTATCTAGTTTTATTTGAGCTAGCAAATTTAGAATGAACATGTAAGTTATAAAAAATTGATAATTAATTTAATGATTATTAGAAAAGTGTATTTGTAAACAATTTTTAAATAAACAATTGATTCTTAGTTAATAAATACTTACCACAATTTAAATCGAAATACTTTTAAAATATTTAATCTTGATTATTGAAATGATATTATTGGTTATGTTTACTGAATGCACTAAATAATTAAGAAAATAAGCCAAAGGAATTTATAGTTTTAATGATATAAAACAATTTTGAGTTATTTTAATTTGAATTTGAAATAAATAATCAGTACATGAATCATCATTTTGTAAAAGATATTTCTGAAGATTATTGATAGCACTTAAAGATTTTGATTTAGAAATTATTTTTCTAAAATTTGATGTAAATCAATTAAAAAACATTTTACACAAAAATATAAAATAGGGTTTAATAATTATTTTATCACTAGTTCATACGATTGGTCAATAAAAAGCATTGATTTTAGTAGTTTTGGTTTCAGTTCTCACTTCATAACAAACGTCATTTCATAACATCGGTCTTCATAGGATCGGTATCTAATTAACATTAGTGTCTATGGGAATGGGTTTTGGTTTTTAGATTTTGTTCATAAGAAAAGTCATTTCATAAGATCGGTACTTCACTGTATTGATAATTACTTTAATTTTTATATAATTACAAATAAATTAATTCAAAGGGTTTTACGACTAATTTGATGTCTGAAAGCTATTGAATCGATTTATTTATAATTAATTAATATTTCAATGAAATCAAATATTAATTGAATTTTTGAATCGTTTTATGAAATGATTTTATTATAAATTTAATAAAATGATTAAATATTAAATACAGTAATTATTGAAATCTCCAAAACCTTTACTCTTAACCCAAATTATTGATTGAATTATTTTATATTAAATAATTAATAATTAATTAGAAAAAGATTTAATTAAGAAATTAAAAAAGAGATTTATTTGCATCGAATCGTTGAATATATTAAAATGAGTCATACATTAAATATTAAATAAATATAAATAAATGATGAAAACATAAGTTAGGAATTAATTGATGGATAAATAGTTAAAATTCAACATAAAATATATTAAATTATTAAAAGATATTATAAGTCGATAAATAGGATAACTTTTTAAAGGGTGAGTTAACACACGAACGATATTCTTGAGCGCAGTCTTCTTTACTCAAACCTTTAATGAGTGCCAATAAATATTTTTCACCGAAACCCAGTTTAGAGCCGATGGCCCGCATATATCCAGAAATAGAAGGGAAGGCTCTCGAACCATAACCACCGATTTCACAGAAAGCTCTGGACCTACAGTCCTCTCCCTTTACTTCTAAGAATTCAAATGATTTTTCTGGGAGGGCTCGTATGGAACGGGAGACCATTTCGTAGTTCATGTGCTTCAATTCGTTGAAGTTTTCAGAGACCGATCGGATTAGGAATGGCGTCGAAACTCCTAAAGCGGCCAAAAATGATGGAAAGAGTCCACTCATTACAATAAGACCCGAAAGCAAAAAGAATCCCAATTTAAAAGCCCCGAAAAGAGACAATTCTGCCAAAGCTTTGATCGGATCGGGGAATGATTTCAATGCTCGACCCTTAATATCATTAATTTTAGTGATCAGATCAAAGACAGCCATCGCCTGTTCCAAAGGATGCTTCTGACTCTCACTTTCTTCATTATAAGCGTCCAAATTAGCACAGAATGAAAAACTTATTGCTATCACAAACAGAATTATTGAAAACAAAACTTTTGCCATTTTTTCAAAAGATTTACTAAAACTTTATTCTGTTCTTTGTTTAAGAACTTGAGTTCTTCACTCTTTCTTTTCTAAACAATAAGTGAATGTCTTTTCACTAAAGCCTTGAATTTAAAGCAAAAAATGTTAATAAGTTTTTTTGGGCGAAAAGTGTTTAAATTTTTGCTTAAATACTGATTTAAAGTCTAAAACTAATCAGAATCTGTTTATTGCAATTCAATTGGACGACACCTTTGAAAATGAAAAGGGGTTAACACTTAGTGACCACTACTTATTGTATTTTACTCAAAATAATTATAGTCTTAAGCGATGAGAAAAGCGTCAATACTTTCATTCCGCTCAAAGGCTTAAAAAATTAGTGCCAATCCTTTGAGTCTGTAATGTTTGGGTCAATCACTTCCTGGTCAGTGCCTAAGGCTAACAAACAACACATACATACGGAAGGATTTACCAAAAGAATCCGCTTTTGTTATCTATTTTTGTAAACTATTTGTACGAAAACAATATTTAATATTTAAATATCAGTTTTAAGTCATCGATAATAACAGGGATTTTGTCATTCTTTCAGTGATTCAAATCTCAGAAGAATTTCAAGAATTGGAGTAAATTTTATTTAAATTCTTTAGAAAATAAACTAAAAATAATTTTATAGTAGTTTTTATTGAATTAATTCAATGAAATCGCTTTAAATTTTATTTGAAATTTATTTTGAATATAAAATAAAAATACTTATAAAAAATGGGATAAATTCTAAGAAAAACAATTTATTCGATCAAAAGACTAACTCTTAAAATAAAAACTAAAATTTCAAAACTATTACTTTATTACTAAACTTTTAAAAAGATTACAATAAATAAACAAAAAAAGTAATCAAATGATTGAAATCTAAACTCTAATATTTGAGTAAATCAGTCAATAAGTGAAACACTTGTGTTATCGAAATCAAAGTTTAAGATAACGTTAAGTCATATCAATAATTGAATCAAATCTGTGAACTTTTTTGTTGATTAATAACATTCGTTAGTTTTTTAAGCTTTTGGTCGACATCTAATCTGACAGACTTTAACTTTTTGATAGCCATCTCGTCGTTGTTCACATCATTCATATCTCTAAAAGGAGTAGTAATGGGCTCGAAATCAGTGACAAATCTATAATTACCCAGACCCTCCAATTCAATGGCCTCATCTCTTAGTTTTTTAGTTGTTTTCTTAATTAAACTCAATAGCGATGACGAAGAGTTTCGGATATACTTCAAGTGTTGTGCCGACTGTTGCTGATGAATATCCCAATGGGACGGATGGGATGCAGTTGCCATAAGTGGTACTTTCATCATATGGTAAGTTCTTTCTGCTGGATATAAGTCATCGGCAACTTCTCTATGAATACAACACTTATGACTTCCTTTGAGATGAATATCACTTTTGTTTGGCTTAATAGGGATCGAGTGATGTGAACATCTTTTACGCATTTGCCGCCTCTTCCCTACATTTGCCTCTGAATATCTGTTTCTACCATCACTTATAGAAGATGAAGATACCAGTGATGAAGTGGCCCGAGAAGTATATTCATCTTCATCTGAATATTGAGGTTTAGTGGCTCTGAACCGCGTCTTAGGGTTTATTTCATTTCGTTTGCGACTCAAATAAATATTTCTATTTTGAGCTGAATTTCTGTTGTTTTTATTATGACTTATGATTGGAATCATTTGTTGAAATGAGTCACTAATTCTCTTAATATTTGACTCTATTGTTGACATTCTATTCAAGATATCGTTGGGATGAGACTCATCAGTGACGCCAACCCTCTCTTGAGGTGTTTGTTCAGCAAAGATATCGCAGTCAACTGATGTCTGTTCAGGTCCGTCGACCACAACATTCTTGTGATTGTCATCATTGGCAGCACTTTTATTGTTTTGTTTGTCCCCAGATTTGAACGCTTCATATACTCTGTGGGTTAACTCGTGGACCTGTTTATCAATTATATCGATTCTATCATTACATTCAGTGCTCTTCTGTTCAGTTGTCTCTAAACGCGATAATAAACGGATTTCATTTCTTTCTGCGTCTAATTCTTGGACTCTATTCTCAATTGTCTTCATTAAAGACTGAAGTCGTTGTACTTCACTCTGAAAACGTTGAGTTTCTTCGCCTAAACTGCTATCCATTCGTTCCAATCGTTTATTGTGTTCTTTTCGTTGTCTTTCGATATCAGCCAATGTTTGTGACAAATCATTCCTCAATTCTATCATTTGTTGGCCAAAATTTTTGCTATTATTTGAGAGATTCCCCAATTCTGTCCTTAAAGTTCTCAATTCTCTGTTGTTCTCATCTTTAAAGTCCATAAATTTATTGTCAAAATCTCCGAAAACAGAATTGACTTTAGATTTGATGTCACGATTCAGTTCACTCCTCAACTCTCTGATCGAGTCTAACGACTCATTCCTTACATCACTTCTAAGTAATTGCATTTCTTTTTCCAATCTATCGATATCTGAGGAGTTAACTATAGGTCCGACACTAGTATTGCTGACAACACTGGTATCCACTTTATTCATAGTTTGAGTCAACATTTGCCTTAAACTCTGAATTTCCGATTTGTTGTCTTTAAGTGCGTCACTATTTTTACTAATTTTGTGATTTAAGTCTTTATCCCTTTCACTCCAGTCTTTAGAAATGGTATTCTTTTGTTTTTTAATTTCATCTCTGAGTTCAAGTCTTAGCGAAGATATTTTTTCGGTCAAATTTTTTGCCATTTCTTCGAACTTATATTCAATTTGTTGTGCATTGACTTCATTATCATTTTCATTGTTTTGGTGATCAGCTTTGGAGTCTTCCATCTCGTCCTCCACTACTTCCTCCTCTACTTCACTACTTTCTGATTCATTTTCTTCCCTTTCATCCGATGCTTCCAATAATGTCTCCAATGGTTTATGACTTATGTTATGTTGTGTTGAATGCAATACATTCTGATTATCATTGGAATGAGACAATGGTTTGGCACTCGTCTGTTCGTAATTATCTGAATTATCATATTTTGATGGCATACCAGAGCCCACACTAATGCCTAAACTGCCAAACAAGTCATTGTAATTCTGATCGTATCCGTCAAATTCGGCGAACGGGTCTTCCCTATCATCTAATAAAAACTCATCAGAAATTTCATTACGTTTCTCACTATTTGGTGAGTCTTTGCCACCAAAGCTCTGCTTAATATTCGATTTGTGTTTAGTTTTAGCATCTGATGATTGGTAGTCATCAGAACTGCTTTGCATTTTGTCACTCATCACTTGAGAACTATTTTCTACACTTTTAGAAGAATGAGCTCTTGTTTTGTTGTCTATTCTATACTTGAATTCATTGTTTACAACACTTTCGTCGTTCAATTCTATTGTATGAACTTCTTTAAACTCTTTTGTATCGTTGACTCCGCCTTCAGTCACATCTAATGTCACTAAATCTTCGTCTTCTGCACCATTAGAACTCAATTCTTCTATTGCTTCCTCAACTTCCAGTTCAAAGTCAACAGACTCTACCTCTTCGTCGCTAATATTGTTTCTAATATTACTGAAAGACAACTCCTTTTTGTCGTCAACTTTCCTATCAATTTGTGTACTCTTTTTGTCATTCGAGGGCTGAGTATTTCCGTTGGCATCACTTTTGAAGCCCATGTCTTCGTCAACAAAATGCAAATTTGCGATAGAGGTTAAGCCACTCATACTCAGTGTAGACGAGCCTTTCGAGCTTTTAAGTCTCTGTTGCTCTGCAAGTGATCGATAGTAGGAATCGCACGGATGCTCCCAACTCGACTCCTCTGTCTCACAGTTAAAATAGTATAGTCTTCCGATTTGGTCTTCACTTTACATTTGGAAAAAAGCAGTTCCACAACAAATGCCAATTCAATACAAGAGGAAAGTGAGTGGAAAGAGACAGAAAAGAGAGGAAAACAGTGAATCACACGATATGTTAACTCAAAGTTAAGGTATTTTTTTCGGGAAATAAATGCAAAAGCAATCGAATAAATGACTGATTTTTTTGGTTAGGCTTTGACTTTATAGACACTCATCGGTGAAGTTTATAAAAGATATCTCTCTTTTTTTCTATAGTCGTCTCTGCCTTTAATTCAGAGCTCAAAAAGCTGTGATTCATGAGATTTACTTATATTTAGTGTTGAAATATATTTGAGTTATTCTCTGCCGTCATCTCTATTATTGAATTCGGAAGTAATGTTTGAGTAAATTTAAAGTTAAACTTACACTGCAATCCAAGGGAACGGTAGCTTCTGGACGAGTCCTTTTTTGGCAATCCATAATAAATCAGGCTCTTGTACAGGATCAATTCCAATCTGTTTTGCGTATAAACTTATGTCTGTTTGGAAATTGAAAAAATCATAATAAATACGAGAATATCAAAAGTATATCAAAAGTGAGTGCAAAAGGAAATTGAATTCAAATGATTTATTTGAAGAGAAATATACTTTGACTCAAATACGAAATATTTCACTTTAATATCTCATATTCTGTGCTCTATTTATGACTTTCTTCTAACAACTGTAAGACTATTAGTTCTTATCCCTGAAATCAATAATTAGAACTAATAATAAGAGAAATCGAAAATACAAGTGATCTAAGAATGAGTCTAAGAATGAGCACAACTGTAGTCAGAATAGAGTTAATAAAGTTATCGTTTAATGAGTTCTAATGGAAGTAATGGAGAGCTTTTCCAATACCTTCTTGGGTGAGATCGTCGACACTAATCGGCAATTCTTTTAGTATTGTATTCCTGCGTTGTTTGGCATTTATACTGAACTTATGGTGACGTCTACTCGTCTTCGTTACCTGAAAACCAATACTACTGTTGTTTGAATTGATTATTACATTCGTTGCACTACTGATGGCAGTCATAATGCATTTCATTTATTATTATTTTTATATTACATTATTTTTATTACATTTATTCCAATAATAACTTTTACATAAAAACATTGTTTTTTGGAAGACTTTAACTTATTTTCTAAGAAATGACATCTTTTTTGAATAACTTTTTAAGGAATAATCGGATTCTGTTTTTGGCAAACCTTTAGTTTGTTGTGCTTTTACTTTAAAGAATAGATTCCAAATGAATTCAGATAACTTCCGCCCATACCTTTCCGACCACTATATTATTTAATATATATTTGTATACATCTATTCATCGTTACTATAGATAAGAGTTTGTTTTGGATATTCATTTCAAATGACTTTTTTAGAAGAGAGTTGGTTACCATCACTACGCCGTACATTTAGAAGCAATTCTCTCTCTCTCTCTCTCTCTCTCTCTCTCTCTCTCTCTCTCTCCCTATCCCTCTCTCTCTCCTAAAAACACAGTACCGATGAGAAAGTCGGCAACAATTTTAAGACGAGATTATCCGCGAGAGGGTGTGCTGTTAAGCGCGTGCTCTGTGTTAGTGACCTGCGCTAAAGCAAATGTTGGTTTTTCCTGAAGCGATTCTATGACTATCTTTTGAGTGGAGAAAAGTATTGCCTCACATTCTGTCGGTTTATATGAGTATAAGTGGTTCGTAACGAAAATCTTTTGATTTGTTTGCAAACTATCGATAAAACAAACATATTTTCACACAATTTCTTAATCAACAGTTATGTGACTTTTTTGCAACTCTTGTGTCCAATAATTGTGTTAACATTTGTTTTGAGAATGTGTTCGATCGTAACAATACTTATGAGTAAAACATAGACAATGACTGCAATACATCAGAAGAAAAGTAAACTTTTGTATAAACTTATCAGAACTTAAATGTTGTGATATTTTTGTGTATTTTTGAGATAAACTCCAAAATTTGGAATAATTTAAGGAAAGTCTCAAATCTTGACTAATACTCACTTAAAAACTAAAACAATGAGAGGACTATCAGTGAATTGCATCGATGGCTATCGTATTGTCAACTTTTTGTTGGTTTATATCTGTTGGTTGACATCAGTTGGGGGTAAGTCTAGACTCTAGGGATAGGATTTCTATCATAGGAATATTTAAAATTTGCGCTAAAAAATATGACCAAGCAATAATTTTAACTATAAATTATGTCGAAAATTAATATTTAAAAACAATTTAATGAATGAATCATTTGTTTACTTTTTCAAACATTATTGGTTACATTAGAAATATAATAGAGTTTTGACACTTAAACAGCGTTAAGCAAAGGGTTAATCATTTGAGATTCAAATAATTATTAAAGAGTCTAATTTTAAATGAACTAGGTAATGGTATTTAGGAATATGAAAAAGTGGCACAAAAAGTTCCATGGATTGCAACTTTAGACGTATACCTTATGCTAAAAACAAATTCATATAAATATAAATGTTACCATGTTAACTAATACCTTGTTAAGTAAAAGTCACATTTATTTATTTATCCTGGTCAAATTACTCTGCTTAAATTGAAAGCCACTCTCCCTAAGGGATGCTGTGCTTATTCTACTATTGAAAACTAGGTTTTCGTGAGGCGAACAAATTTTGACTAGAAATTGACAGAATGACCAAGGTAGTGATAGTGGTACTGATAGTGGTAATGGTAGTCGTGTTTACTATCAATTAGTTTTAGTTTAAATATTGAATTGTGTTTTGGAGTGTCCGCTCGATTGACCCAAAAAATGGTAGGAAAAGGCACCGCATGATATTAGGCGTTCCATTATTGCTGACTGAAAGCTGAGTTGATTGAGTATTGCCTGCAATTGGGTCTCGACTTATCAACTGATGGAATAGACGTCTCGTTATGAGTATTTTCCTGCTTTCAGTTTTGATGTATTCACTGAATACGAATCATATGTAGTCTTATGTTATGTATGACTACATTGTATGATAAGCGCCAACTATTTAATGAATTCTCCCCTTCGGAAAGACTGCTCCCCATTCTGTTCACTGGAGTTTGCTTTTACTCATTTTACTCTATATTTTTCAATCGAAATGAATTCGACTCTTTCTCCCTGTTCTCTGTGTTGGTACTGTTCTTTCTCTGACATTCAATAGCACTCAGAATATAAAAAATATAGCGAATGACACTTTTGAAAGACAGGAAGGTTTTGCTCAGCACTGGTTATAATGTATTGAGATTTCCATAATTTGAAATTCGCTTTTATGTAATACAAAAATCTCTTCAAATTCATCGACAAATCAAATATTAAAGGCTTTTCGTTAAAGATATCAGATTTTCTTTTGGACTCAAACTGTTACTAAACGGCAAACCATACTCTAAGCCATCATTTACTAAGTATTTGAGTCCAGTAAAAGTAATATAACAGAACCTGAGCTCTAATACCGACAGAAAACCCAAAAACAAATGATATGTTATTCACTTTCAGACATCAGAAGATTACTATTAGTGACCAGAAATTCAAATATTTTTCCATTTATTCCGTTTTTGTTTCGAAAGTTTTTTTTTGACTCAAATTATATTCAATATATTGTGAACTCTACTAATGGTCTCTAAAAAGTTCTCAAATTCTGTTTAACGACATTTTTTTCCACATTAGTTACAGATTGTTGTTATCGTAGTATCAAAACTATATCTATAGAATTGCTTTTATTCTCAAAACTAATGCATAAAAAGTAATTTTAAAGTATTTGAGAAAACGGTATAATTCGTAAGTTCTTGTCTGAGAGGAGTCTATTATTATTAGTGTTCGTCTCCCACGACGTCTAACGAGCACAGAATATATGGACTATTATTTGTTGGGTTGAATCTGATCATCAATTTGCTCGTTAAGGCCATAACCGAATGTCAGCCATTGATTTGTTGATATTATGTGTGCGTTAATAGAAGTTAACTTTTATTGTGTGCCATAACTTAATTCATGGCTTTAATATAATATATTTTGGTTTCCAATAATCAGAACAGAATATAACCCATTAATAAACATCGAAATCCTGGAACTCATTTAATGAGTACAAGAGTAGGGAGGGATAGTCAGGGCAGACCACTCAACCTAACAGAAGACCACATACTTGTGCTAACAGTCCTCTATTGATGGGAAAAGTTATGAATGTTATTATTTTCTCATTAAAAAGTCTTCAGTCGTATAATCACTCAAAAGTCACATTAATTTGCAGACATTCGTCTCTAAAATCCACAGAAAGTGCACTCCATTACGAAAATAACTATTTTTATGACTTTCCTTTAGAAGCAGCCCTTCCTTTGGCCAGTTCTATGTCTTATGAAACACTCAGAGCTACAGATTGTTGGACAGAATTAACTGCAGCTATAAGTCATTGCATTTATATTATATATTAAGAGATATATAAATAAATGATAGCTTTTCGGTCACAAAGAGAAATGTGAATAACTTCCAGCCATTAGTTTTTTTTGCAGTCGAGTTACTCAATGAATGAGTGATCGACCATCCCTTCAATGGACTCAATGTTTGATCTGAAAAGAATTACATTTTTATAATAGTTTTTTGTGTTGAAACAAATTATTTGAGTGCAAACCCAAACCCTAACTCTTATTCTTTTTTTATATTATAATTTGTGTTTTAATATTTGCTTTTAATGGCCATAAGAGTCATCCGTAAAGTATTAAAAATCCAATGGATTAATGGTTGGGTTCAGTGAACCACAACCGCAACACCAATGAGAGAAAAAGCGTTGTATTTCATGAAAAGATATTATTTTGTGGAAAAGAAAAACAATTTAGAAAACAATACAATTATTAAAACTATTAGTCGTTAATTAAAGCATTAGAGAAGCGCTTATTAACGGATTAGTTATTCAGTATTCATGTTATGCTATCACACATTAAATATCAAATATATATCACATTTAATATTATGGTAGAGAACAGAACAAATGGATGAGCGCTCGAACACTAGGAATCAAATAAAAAGTTATATTACATTAACGCGAAGGTGGGTTCGCGTGATTACCGATTGTTAATAATGGAAATGGCATTCCGTATGTGTTATCGCCACTGAGCCGTTCAACTCATCCATACATTGAAGCAAAGGGTATATACAAATAATGAAGAAATCTGACAGTTCTTACAGATGTGGCGCTAAAAAATTCATTGTTCGCTAAATTAGTTTCATTGTCTTCGCATCAAAAGCCCCGATATTTTTCTAACACAACACTGGCTTTTAGTACTTTTAGTATTATTACACTCATATTCTATTTTAAAGAAATATTGTGATCATCGCTCAGAATAATTCTTTGTGTCCTCCTATGATATGCACCACAGACTCTATTATCAACACTTTTCTATCACTCATTTGCCTCTCATTGAGAGTCGCTCTTAATTTACATTTTATTTATGAAATTATATGAATTTTCTCTTCAAAAAATTGAGGCATAAATTTGACTCTTATATAATGTTTTGTTTTTCGTTAGATATTCACCGAATAAATTACTTATTATATAACTTAACTTAACTTAACTGTCATTTATGATACCTCACAGTTTCGGCAAAATATATGAAAAATTCTTAATTAACTAAAGCTATCTATATATCTATGGATTGATAGCACACTCTTTCTCTGGAGATTAAAACAACGTTAAGAATTGTGATATTATTCCTGTGCTATCAACTGATCCGCATATGACACACGAATTTAAAGTAGAGTAAAATCTATTCTCAGCCCTTCTCTCAATAAACCGATTCATGTTTTACTCATTTTCGAGACGCCTCTCAAACAAGTTTTAAGCAAAAAATATTATTCAAAATATATTCATTCGTGTGACTTTGAATCTCTAAAGACTGGGATATTATTCCTCGTTATAAACCATCAAAAATAGGTTTAAAAGCACTCATTTCCTGAGTAATGAGAAATTCAATGAAATAATAATAATGAGAATTACAAATAAAATATTGTATTCGAGGGCTATATATTCAAAATGTGAACCAAAATATAATATAAATTGAGTGACAGTTTTATTCATCGAGAGATTTAAAGAACCAAAATATTTCCCAAATAACAAAAAATGGTTTTTAACTGAAATTTTTTTTGTCTATAAATGAATTCAGAAAAAAGTCATTTATTTTGTTGTGGAAAATGTTTGGAACAATTTTAGAGTAAAATTACGGCCAAAACACCAGTGAATTCCTGAAAGTAAACATTGTTTTCATCAGTGATTATATCTATCATAGTTTGGTATAATTTATTTAAAAACCCACATAAAAGTAGTGATAGATTGAGAACAGAATGTACTTCACTCTAAAAATTATAATTATTTCTTTGGATTGATTTGAAACTAAAAACCAAAAGTCTGTTATAACAATCTCTGTATTGAATGACAGGTCTTAACATAATAAGTCATTTTCACACAAATGAGAAGTGAATTATAGCATTAAACTAAAGGCAATCCAATATTTCTTTACTTCAATTGATTGAACAAAGAAAGGAAGAGAAGAAAACGAAGATATAATAGTTATATACAATAGATATTAGAGAAAAACTGCACCGAAAGCTATCAGATCTCAAGAATTGAGAGAAAGACGTTATATATCTATTGAAACACTTATATTGTAAACACAGGAATTGTATTCAATAATAAGTTATATTATGTTTTGATGGAAATACCATCAGTTGTCTGTTGTGCTGAGCCGTATATTTTTGCTGACAACAGCTTTTTCATTCTCAGACAACTTTTTCACTACAAAATAGAAAAAAAGTTTCTCTCAGTTGTGAACAACAAAAAACTGCTTTACTTTTGGGAACTGAGAACTGACTCACAAAAAATTCTTGAAATGTATAGCTTTTAATAAAGACTTACAAACGAGTATTAGTTAGAACTACGACTCAGAATAAATTGAGAAAAGAAGTTAAATATAAGTATTGAATATAATTTATTGCACAGAATATAATGTAATACAACTAATGAGTTGACTTCCGAACACAAAATACACAGACTTTTACTCTTAGGAAAAGAATGAGTGCACTCGAATAGAAAAAGAAGTTGAAATGCAGAGGACTCACCATATAATAGGGAAGACAACACTGTTTGCATTGTCTGACTCAGAGCCCACTATTGAAATGTATATCTATTTACTTATGGAACACAACTGAGCCAATCGATTGGCCATAAGTTAATAAATAAGAACTAACGTTATATAAGAACCAAATCAAAGACACAAACATTCAGTTCTACACTTAATTCGGTTCTATTGCTTAAGAATTGAATTTATTTGAGACTCAATTCCTCCCAAACTTTAGCCCAGAATTCAGTAATTAAGTATTTCATCAATACTGGGATTGAAAGCAATTTTTCTTTTTCTTAATTCCTCTTTAGGTTATTGTGAGGGCACTTATCAATAACACGACTCCCAATAATCTTTAGGCCAACTATTGCTCATTTAATTCCAGACATTAGACTTCACAATAAAATGTGACATAAAATATATTTTATGAGATATTTCTTAAACTCAGACACTATTTTCGAGAAAAGTATAAAGAGTTCCAGATTTTAGCTCAAAGAAAGTGAGTTCAGGGAGAGAGAGAGAGAGAGAGAGAGAGAGAGAGAGAGAGAGTTGTTAAATGAGAAAAAGACCTCTTTTTATGTTAAGCAGATTTTATTGCATTACTTAAGTAATTGTAAGAAATTGTTCACATTTTTAAAGAGAAAGAAAGGTTGTGCTCTTAAAAGGGAATATATTGTTTAGATATAACCGGAGGCACTTAAACGCTTAGCGGAGAAATTAAATGCAATAAAATATATTTTGGAAAAACTGGTTATTAATGTTTTTAATTTTGGCGACGCTTTGCTTCGCATGAATACCATAGAAGAACATTAATTAGTGACTCTCCCGACTCCCGACTCTCATAACACTCCCGACATATCTCTAACTCAACTGATAAACTAAAACATTAATTTATCAAAATTAATGACATGAGTTAATGAATTTTCTCATAACAATTGGAATACACTTATGTTTGAAATCATTTTTAGTGAATTTGAAAATTTAAAAAAAGAGTCGAAGAAACTTAAAATACGAAATCGATTTTCTTATTGTTTGGTCCCTTTCCTGACCTAATATCTCATGAAAATGTTTGTGCGATATATCAAAAATACTCTCTTTTGACATCAAAAACATTCTGAGATCAGAGCCCATATATTAGTCCGCAATATGAGCTGTGCCTGAGCTGTGCTCAAGCATTTATCTTCTGCTCATAAGATTTTATGCGAAATTTTATATATTCGAGAATAAAAATTTTTTTATTATTTTTTTCTACTCTTTATTTTGGTTTGAAAAGAGCTCATTCTCTCTGCCATTGGAATAGATTATGAGGAAAATGGAAGTTCTTGTAAACTTATATTCTTATATTCTCATAGTTTCTCTACAATTCATAACTCGAGTAATTCAATAATCAATAAAATTTTATTGCTCTCAAAGTTTCGAAACTTAAGTAAAGAAAACTAAAGTAGAGTTGAAATTCTTGAGTCAATAAATGAAATTCTCGGCTGAATCTAAAGAATAATAAATAAATAGAAATTTATTTCTCAGTTCCTATTATTCTTTGCACTACATTTTCAATATATTAACACATTTGAGACACTTTAGTTGAGTTATCGTTAGTTATATATTATATGCAAATTAATAATTAAACAATTTTTAAAGACTTGAAGCTATACTTACGCTATACCTCTAAACCTGAAGACCAGCCGTTTTAGGGACTATTATATAGAGAGTCAGTGAAAGAAGAGAAAGGAATCTAATGTTTCGACGCCTGGAGAGAGTCCGGCGCCTAAAACTGTCAGAGCTATGAAACTCTAAGTCCGACTAAATTTAATGCAATACAAGACTAGTTTTGCACAGTTTTGCACATTAAGCCATTTATTGCTCTATTCATTACAAACTGCTTTTTTCAGAACCCATACTGTGATCACAAGCACTGGTCTTCCAAAAGATGTTCGACAATATATAAAGAACTGATGGTTTTATATTCAAACAAATCAATGGATTTAAACCAATGCTATAAATATCAGACAATGAATGGGAAAACGAAAAATCTTTCAGTTTTATTGAGGGCTCACTTTTGTTTCTCTCAGTTTTACAATACTTTTGAACTTTAGACCAAAATTGAAACCAAAAACAAAATAAAGAGTGGAGTGGAGTGAGTGAGTGAGTGATTGAGAGAAATTGAAAGAGAGTTTCAAAGGAAATACATTATAACATAGATTTCGTTGTGTACTAAAATGAAGGGATGTTTAGTGAAAAAGAGCTAGGACATAAGAGTAAAAGAACGATGGGGTGCCCCCACCTTCCTATCAGGAAAGGGGCGGAGAAGAAAGAAGCAGTTGTGTAGTCATGCCTTGTAGTGCACAGCACTGGAAGTAATGCCAGTATGAACGCGAAATTCACTTCACTCGAGTTTCGACTCAATAAGTTGTTGGAAGGGCTCTCTTCTGCTCTTCTCTTTTCATGTGTTTTGAGGTTTTCTCAATGAAATATATTTTTGAAACTTTTATTTATAAATAGTTTTATGAGTGAAGTGAAGACCAGTACTCCTATCAGTCAGTATTGGAAGAGCAGCGATAAAATGTTTTGTCATCATTTCAATGAAGTGATGCTCTGATTGGATACAACTGTCGTTCACTTCACAACATATAAACCAAATTTCTCACAAAAATCTTCTTTTGGACTGAATTCTCATCTATTGGTTGGCATCAACTGAGGTATAAAACTTCTAAAGACCTGATATTATTACACAACAAATATATATTAAATTTTCTATCTTTCGATCCCTTCCTTTTTTTCGGCTAAAATATCGACAATTTTTCACTCAAGAATTCTTTCGATTCAGTTATAAACCCAAAAGATTTTCAAAGTCTTCAAAATTTCATAAATCTTATGAAAAAAATTTAGTTCACAATATCTGACAATACGTAACAAAATTACTTCAGAAAATACTATTTTCTCGTTTGAGATTTGAGACTCAGAGACCACTGAATCGTAGCTCTAATGTAATGCTCTCTTTTTCTCTCTCTCTCTCTCTCTTTCATCATATTATTTATAACTCAATGTATTTGTTATATGAATGAAAAAAATTAAGGGTAATGTAGAAAATGCACAGCACTTCTTCATTCCATAGAAAAAGTGTTTCAATCACTGTCTCTCAGATACAGAATCACTAAATAATGATTCATATTATATATGAAACAATAAAACGAATGACGCAAATGGACAGCCAGGGATAGTTAGTGAGGAAGGGTGTCTATCATCAAAATAATGTCCGATCGTTTCGGATGAGTTAATTAGCAGAGAGGGAACCAATTGTTCGTAAACTATATATCGATGGCTCACAACTCAAAACAGTATTGAGTGTATGTTTGCAGAGAATGACATTCATTTGGCCATACATTCATGTGTAGTGTATTATCCCTGATATGATCCACGATATGCCACATTAACCATCTCTGTGTAGACATTACCGACCACTCTGTCGATAATGTTGATGCACTGAGTTCTCAGTTCTCTCTCTCTCTCTCTCTCTCTCTCTCTCTCTCTCTCTCTCTCTCTCGCTCTCTCGCTTTTGTATGTATTTATCTCTGGTTGTGCTAAAGAGCTAAGAGTGATAATAGTGTCTAACAGTGCCATCATATGAGGCATGAATTAGTTGTTTGCAATGTTTGCCAATTGAATGCAAACTCTGTTCACCACTTTTTTATCGCACAAAACATCTCTTCGTTGAAAAAAGAGTCTCTGTTTTTGCTATCAATCATCAAAAGTAAGGCATGTTTTCGATGTGTTTTGTCTGTCGATGTAATGCCTGTTTGGTTGCGGAAGATGTGAGTGTCGGTGCGGTCGTTATTATTGATGATTTACATAATTGTCAGACAAACAGTCATTCCATTTGATGTTCTCCTTTTCATTTCATTCTTGTCTATTGTATGCGAGTCTATCAATACTATGCATAGTCTATGCACACAACCCTTCGCACAACCCTTCGCACAGTCATCCACTCATTGATACTTATTATAGCGAAGTCTTGATTTATGCCTTTTATGCGACACTACTATAGCTTTTTTAGATAATGGATCCATTGGTTCCATTGGGAGGGAAGCCATAGCTTTGACGACAGCAAAGACAGAGTCACTCAAATAATTGGCTTCTCTTTTGATATATTATTCCGTCACTTATAAGTTATAACTTATTTATTTGAGAGTTGTTTATAAAGAATAACTTATATATAATGCGAGTGAACTCCAATCTAAGGCTCTTATCTACTTAACCAAATTGCATGTTATTCTTCAAACATGAGACCAATACCTCCAACCAAACTATTCCTTATATTTTAATACATAATATATCGATATATAAATTCCCGATTGTTTTATAAATAATTATTATTATATTCTCTTTATTTGACGAAAGCCAGAGTCAAGAATAAACTACTTTTTCATAAAATTATCAAGAGCTTTAGTTAGCATTTCACAACTTCTATCCATTTTGGTTTTATGTCATTCATATTTAATAAATTTTTTTGTGTCTGTTTTCTACTGGCATTAGAAGCGGTTCATATCTCTGTCTTTAGTCTTCAATATATTTATGTTAATACCTCTGAATATAATGTATATTATGTAAGAAATAACGTAAGAGTCGTATCACTTCTCTCTCATAAATATGAAATATATTTATAGAATAAAAGATTTCATATATTATCCGAAACATTTTGAAAACTGCGAAAACTCGCATTTCAATTGTTCTCATATATGGAAAGTCGATATTACCTCAACTCTCTATAGAATATTCATTAGATTTAAGGGGAGTTCATAGAAATAAGCAAGGTCACTATATTTTTTCAATTCAATATTCTAAGTTTGAGTTGTGTCTCATTTTATCCGGTTTTTTGTCGGTTATATGACTCGAGTGTCGGTCCAAACGATTGTGTACTTTATGTTCATTTAATGTATGACTTTTGCAAAGAAATTTGTTTTGCCTACAAATGTGTTTACACTGATTCCAGTTCTTTCTAGTATTGAACAGAACCGCAAAGAAATTTCTCTTCACTTAACATACAGTATTTGAGGGGTTTCTCATCGTTTCAAAGTTTTTACGCCTTGACTGCGAAAAGTGTATTTACTTCAGGAAAAGTTGTAATTCTCTCAATACTAACCGATTTATTATGAGTTGAGAGCAATTGAGAGCACAGCCAGAACTGCAAAAACTCGAATAGAAAAATACTTAACTTTTTTCACATCTCATAAAACGCCCCAAAGTTTGAATGTTTAACATTCAAATCGATAACTGACTCCATATGGAGGGATGTTTGAACTCTAACACATATTATGATAGGGCTGTGATTCGGTGTTTGTCTTCTGAATGTGTCAGAACCAAGAAAAGACCATCAGTTTTATAGCAAAAGTCATTTGTGTTCAATACTTCTATTATCGGAGAACAGGACTGGTATTGAGATGAGGCGATTCAGACGACTGACAAAACACTGGAAAGCATTGGCGAAAGTCCTGAACTCCTGGCAATGTGTATGTCATGTTGAGTCGGGTGAGCCATCAATCAATGGGAAAGGCCTCCCAACGGTTAAATGCGATCCCCTCTAACTTTTTCATTATTTATCGAACGACTGTTTTTCCTATTTTTGAAGTTTTCTAAGTCTTAGACAAAACACAAGTCAAGTGAAGGCAGAGGATAGCGCTTCACATACTATAACTTCTATAACACTCCTTCATAACTGACATTTGATCCCTTGCGCTCGTTTAGAACCAATTGCTATACATTACAAGCACTGGTGCTTTCACTGGTGTTCTGCAAGTCTATGACTTTGAGACTCTTTTCTAAATTCTAAGTCTATTCTCTTCGGATGAGTTCTTAACGTTAGAAACGTTGAAAGCGTTCAAAATTATTTTTTAGAGCCATAACACTATCAGCCAAAAATTGTTCGCCCAATAATCCTCGCCATCGATAAGCTCTAAACAGCTCTAAACTCGTTTCCAAAATACTGAAACTTTTAGTTTATTATATGAGAACCTCTTTTTACGACCTGTTATATCACAAACCAATTCTTTTATAAAAGGGATGCCTTTTATGTAGATTCACTTTTTCTCCATTTATTTATTATTTTGAGAGGAAATCCCTCATAGAATATAATAAGGATCTATAGATCGATAGAAAAAAATTCTATACGTTTTTATACAATATTTCAAACTGTGTTTGGCTCACGAGTTATAAACCCTTTATTGTTATGTTATTCACGATTATTGTATAAAATTAAAAACTCGACCCAAAAAAGTCTATAAAACAAAAGCTTATTTGTTATAAAAGTAAAGTATTAGTAATACAAAAATAAGTTAATTTGTGTGCCATAACCGTTGAGCCCCTGATCTGATGTATTCACTTAAAACATCAATTTGTTAACTTTAATATAGAAATTAGGAATTCTTTTAAAACTTTTTTGTTGACATTTATAACATTTATAACTTTTTATTGTTATTGTTATTACTTTTGCCCTGAGCTTTGAATATCGATCGCAATAAAAACTCTTTTCTATGTTTTAGAGAAAATAAAATCTAAATTCAACTCTTGAGACCCGTTTAGACTTTAGTTAAGATTTTAAATGATTTCTATTTATTATATTTAAGTAAAAATTATTTAAAATAAATTTCAGAGAAGTAAAGGAATGTCTGAAAAACACTTTTGGTTGAAAACGAAAGAAATATTTGTTAAGTTTTTTATTCGTTTCGGTTAATGAGTTTAGTTAATGGGTTTCGCAAAACTAATTTATATCGAATTTATGTTAAATTAATAGTATTTGTGTAGTGTTTATGTAGTGTTGGAGTGCATTCAGAAGAAGTGTAGAGCACTGGTAGGCAACAAATTAAACTACTTGTAAACTCATAAACAACTGGCAAAACCATTGCTCACTATTTGACAGTCAACTAATTCTTCTCTTTGACTAAAATTGATACCTCACTTGTGCTTTGCTTTTCAGCTAATTTCCCAAAAGACGGCCAACGGTTGCACTGGAATATACTCTCCGCACATGAAAGCAGTTCTTAATTTAGAGAAATCCCGACTGACATTAATCGAATTTCTTCATACTGTCAGAGCACAGTCTGAGACCAACCAGTGCTATATCTGCCACTCTTCTAATGCCTGATTATTAGCGTAATTCAGAGCCTTTTATATAAACGAAAAATACTCTATAATTAAATGCATTATTTTTCCAAATATTCTAACCGTTAATACATTTTTACTATTCGTTTACTACAAAACTAATGAAAGGGAGAGAAATAGAAAACCAGAAATTATTTCTCATTCTTTTCGTATAATAGTATCGATCACGAAATACATTCATAGCCAAAGAGAGTCACTCAGAGGGAGAGAGAGAAGGAGAGGGAGGGAAAGAGAGGAAGAGAGAGGGAGACAGAGAAAAATATGTATTATATTTTGTTAAATGTGCTAATCTCTTATCCAATTCTATTGCCTTAAGGTTTTTCAATTTTATCTGAAAAACAGTAACGAAAAAAAAGTTAATTACGTAACCATCGATCATAAGTGGTGTTATGTTTGACACTTTAATTTAATAGTTTGTTGTGTTTCTTAGTTAACTCCCATTTCGGAGATATTGACGCCAGTATTTGATTGAATTTTTCTAATAATTTGAGTTGAGTTCAAAAAAAAACCTTAAGTTTAAGTTAAGTTTGTTTTGAGTTATCTGTTTTACACAACATTTGAGTTCATGTCTTACGTCGACTTATAATAAATTTCATTTCGATGGCGAGGATTATAAATACTTAAGACTTGACTTCAATGAAAAACATTTCTAAACTGTATTTTAATACTGCATTTGACAGACATCTCAGCACTCAGTTCTTTAGAAATGCTGTTTGAGATAAGAAACTTCACTCGCATTCCGATCGAGTTTTTCTCAATTTAATGTTATGTTCACTGCTATCAAACGCGTCAACAAAATTGAATTGAATTTGTTTTTATACTTTCATTTCATTCTTTCACTTCAAATGTTTTGTCGAGTAATTCACAGATAAATTATTTTCTGACATTTGATACTAAAATTGATAATCGAGTAAATGAAGTCTTTTTTTCTTAATTCTCTTCAATCATTGATTTTTAGACATTTTTTATCAATTCTTATGTGGAAAACAAATAAACTATTCTTTGCAACATTTACTCCATTAAAAGTCTGGTAAAAGACGAACAGAGAATATGTTTAACTCAGACGTGAATTCATAGCTTTAGAAGCGGTAAAAATGCAAATTTCCAGAAAATTTATGCCCAAATTTGTTGGAATAGACAACAAAAAGAGAAAATAGAAACCATTTTTAGGACTAAATTAGATTTTCATTTTAATTAAAATCCAATTCAAGAGCTCTCGAATAATATTAGGGTTCATTAGTAAAGTAGATGGAGACGGGTCATCGATTATCATTAGCTCAATTACTTGAAATCAATTACTTTATTAACTGAAAATTACTCATTTCATTCCTAAAGCCATTAGACATTCAATAAATTAATTAAATGTCATTTTCTTTTTCTATTAATAATAGGGTTTTATTAGAGGAGTCTATAATTTATTTGGTTATCATATTTAAAGCAATTTTTCAAAAATGTCAAGTGCTTTGCCCAAAATTACTCAACTTTTGCTCAATTTATTTTCGCTTTTGAACAAAAGAATTCACTTTTTTAATATCTTTTGATAAAATAAATGATTGTCTTCTCTCTAATAAATATTTGTTAAATTCGTAATTTATATTCAAAACGAAAATTAGTTGAAATAATTCTTTTAATCAGAGGTTTTAAATGATAGACATATAAAATGGCAATAAATACTATATTAGTATTAATCGGTATTTAAGATAATTTCATTTAGAAAAAGATTAAATGATATTAACTAAATTCATGGCTGTCTGACGATTGTCTGACAATTGTCTCTCCAATCTTTAAATATATTAATAATTTGGTCTCATTTTATATGTCTATCGTATAATCGGTTACATTTCAGATATTTTTCAGTTAATTATAGTTAATCTGAATAGTCTTTAATAGTCTTCAATAGTCATAGAAATAGTGAAAGAAAATCCAATGGTATTAGAGGTTCGTTAACTTTAATATTAACGACAACTCAAACCGAAAGCTCTTATGAATCAGCAAAAGCTAATAATTCTGCTATTTTTCGGTGGACTCAAACCAAGAAAAGAGTATTTAATTCCTCGGATTATATGTATGTTATGTTATGTCACAAATGACACAAAACGCTTATCGCATCGAAATTGTTGGTCCGCTCACTCGGTATTGAGATAACAACACTTATCATTACATAAATGACACCATTTTTATGTCATATTAAGGAATGGCATCTAATCTTTACAATAGGCTCTGGTTTTGGAGCAGAAATCGCGTCCAAATAAGTAGTTTTGATTTCTCTCTTCCTTTATATTCCATTAATTCAGTCGTTTTTGTCGTTTTTCTTTCTTTAATAGCTTTATATAAGACTTTATTTTAATAAAACATTTCTTTGACTTTTATCTTCATTTTTCACAATTAAATTACACTAAAATTAACTTTTTATCCACTTTTGACTCATTTATAATTTGAAATTCTTGTCAAAAACAGTTTAAAATTATTTTATTAGCAAGATAATTTTTATTGAAAATTAATAGAATTTAGAATTAGATTTTTATAGACGATAAACACATAAAGTATCGATTTAGTAGAAAATGAATCTAGTAGAAAAATTTAGAAAATGTGATCCAATTTATTTTATAGCTTCTATTAATTGATTTATCCAGCAATATCTACACTATGTATACTTGTATACTTGTAAATATAGTGATTATAGATTTGTCGCTAACTCTACTCTTTTTTTAGTTCTGTTTTATAGACTTTACAGACTTTTTAGTTTTGAGTCAATTTTGAAATGAATTAGAATTTAAGAAACAATAAAACAGAAAATATCTGAAACTTATCTCTTAGAAAAGTTGAAAATAATTGGATTTTCTTATCAAAGCCCACACTTTATGATGAACTATGAAAAAAGTATTCCCAATTTATAAATGATCTAGTAAGTCACTTCGCTAGTCTAAAAAATACTGAAAATCTAGAAATAAATAGTTGAACCAAAAATAATATTTCTGACACATAAAGTGTTTTTTAGTGATTTTTTGTGATAAAAAAGGGCTCATATATGGCTCATACATATATACTACTGTATATAACTGTATTTTTATTTTTATATAGAGATATATTCAGACCTCAATTTGATTGAAATATTCTTTGAAGAATTTTTCCTGAAATTGAAGCGAATGTTTGACTGAAATTCTATTAATATTAAATCGAAAGATATGTTCAAAAGTTTGCTCTGAATTCTCGAGAGTTAACGACAAGTAAACGAAGTCTTCGATCAAACTTTGAGATCGCAATCAGTCATACAATTCAATGAAAACTCATTTATTTGTTCACTAAAAATGTTTAAATAAAAAAAAAGTATTTTAAGTTTTCAATTGGATCTCATTCTGAGCTCACTATTTGCTGAAGTGATTCCTATTTCTGCAAATTTACGATTCAATAAATAGTTTGAAAGGAATTCTTGTTTTTTGCGTTTTTACCAAAATTAAGATCATTTGAGGCGTATATAAGAGCCATCGCTTTCTTCAATCTAAGAAAGAAATCTCTTCTGAGAGTTTTAATTATATTTGTTTAATACTTAGCAATAGTTCTAAGATTCTATTGGCTAATAATCGATCACATTTTATAAATGTTTACTTTTTGGGCCAAAATTCGTGACAAATAAATACAAAAAAGTTTAGATATTTTTCTTCAATAAATTATCGTTTAATCGAATTTGTTTTGATCTTATTTTGCGTTTAATCGAAGCAATCGTTGTCTAACTCTGCGATTGAGGAGTGAATCCATGAAGTGGTGAATCACTTTTTTCTCCTTCAGATTGAGTTCAATTTCCAAATTAAATCTAAGTTCTAACCCAAGGGTTCGATTCTTTTCAATTAACACAATATATAAGTATTGGAAATGATAGCTCACATACTTTTCGAGCATCAGTCGACTGTCATCATATGCTGAGCTCTGATTCAGTCTAACCTCTCAATGGACTAATTTATAGCTATATATATCTCGAGAGGTCTGACAGGAGAGACCGGCGTCCGTTGTTTTCACATCAAATGTCTTTTCAATAAAAACAACAAAAAGTTCTGCGAAACGAATGATTTGCCCAAAAAAGGGTCCAATCAATAGAAGAGATGTCTTTTCGTAAACCGAAGTTTAATAATAAAAGCCAACAAAACTGTCAAAACGAATAAATGCGGAAAAATTTATTTTATTTGTGCTTATGTTATGTCAAAAAAATGTTTCGTTCTTTTTGTTCTCTGAATTTCCCGAATGAATAAATTGTGTCTTTTCTTCCGAATAATATATTCCTCTTTATCTAAGAATAGCATAAAAACTCATTGAAAGCAGAGAACTGTTTGAACCGTTTTATTGATTGATTATATATTTTAATGAATCACAGATGCGATACCACCGGCACTACTCTCAGCCCTTCTCTTCCGTTCGATACCAAAAGCGATGAAAGTTTACACTTTGAATAAGTTAAGACTTGTCTTCTTTGGAGCTATACTTTGTCTGTCATTCATTACATTGACGTTTATGCAAATACATCTCAAAAATGTGGACAACGAAGAAGACATTGAAATCCGGACCAAATTCATAAAAGTACCCCTCGCTTTCTCTCTTTTGTGGACCAAATCTAATGTCTTGAGAGGAGATTACGGCGATTATAACCGGAATGACATCATTGCTGACAATGAATTGAATCAATACGACGACGATTACGACCAATACTATGAAGACAGTGGAACCGTTAATGACATCTTCAAAGACGGAGATTTCGATAACAGTTCTTCGACTCTTCCACAAAGATTTGAGTCACCCATAAAAGTAATGATTAGTCAAAATCCGGTACCAAAGAAAGTGCTGACCGAAGATATAATATTTTGGTCGCAATGGATGGAAAATCTCTTTCCAAAAGGACTTTCAAATAAAAATGTCATTCATTTTTTAAAAAGAGTGAAAGTGACCAAGGTTATTAGAGTAGAGGCCCCCACTTGGAACAAATGTGGTCGCGCACAAAACCAGTTCGTTGTTTTTGCTGACGGGACACAAGTGTGCGCTCGTTATAGATATCCGCACCAATACTTAGTTTTGGGAGAACTCATGTCTTTTTATTTGTCGCGATTGTTAGGCATTACTAACGTTCCGACAGTAGCTCTGGTCAATACTAGTGATCATATTTGGACTAATGTTTGGAACGACAGTCTGTCCAAAGAGTGGCGAAAGAACACAAGTGTAGCACTAATTGAGTGGATCGACGATTTGAGTCGAGATCGTATGCCTAGTCTTATATTGGATTCACTCATTACGAACACAACTCTTCGCTCTAATGATTTACGTCTGAAAAATATGACGTCTATTCAATTGATTGAAATAATGCAGTGGACAGATCTTCTCATTTTCGACTATTTGACTGGTAATTATGATCGGGTGGCCAGTATGCAGGACACAGCTCTCAAACAGAATAATACTACTGTTCTCAAAGTAAGGCAATAACTTTTAGCAATAATTTTCTCTCATTTGTCAACGATTTTCATATATCTATAACTTTTGATTTATAGTTCGTTTCTATTTTCTTATATAACTATTTCTGAACCAATCGATCGATACTTTGAATGATTCGCCAAAAAATATTACATATTTTATATGATTATGTGTTTGTCTTCATATATAGGAAACAATCCATAATTTAGTGAAGTCTTCGCGAACGAACTCTATTTGGATGATTGACAACGAAAGCGGTTTTCTCGACGGCTATTGGCTTATGTATAGCCGACAAAACGGAAACGAATCGAAATACTTCCAAGACTTCCATAATTTGATGCTCAACACTAACTGTATATTCAGGCGAACGACTGTCGAACACTTGAGACTATTGCGAACTCATCCCAACCCAAACAAACTGCTAATTGATTTCGTCTCTCAATACGAGCCATCATTTAAACGACAATTATTTCGGATAAAAGCCGACCATTTAAAGCACTTCACACAACACTTCCAGCAACGAATCGATCGGGTTTTCCAACACATCGACAGTTGTAAAGTCATTAACCCATAGTTTGAAAAACAATTCTAACATTCATTTCATTTGTGTATAAAACTTATTAATCAGTATTTGTTTCGTAAATAAATTATTTCTTTTTTATATTTATTTTCCAATTAATAGAATAATAGAAGAAATGTACAGATTTTTTGTTGAATTCTCTAAATTTTTATGTAAAATAATTTTAATATAAATAAAATAAAATAACCGAAAGAATAATAAAATATCGATCACTCATTCAATTAATAGAAATCATTCATCAAATATTGAGTTTTAAATCAATTGAAAACATTATTATATTAATATTGATTAGAAGTTGACTCAAATTTATTTTAAATTATAAATGATTTCGAGAAATGAATTACTTTTTCTAAGAAAACGTTTCGTTTCTTAAATAAATATTAATACAATTCATCAATAAATCATTAGAAGAAAAATCATTAGAAAAGAGAAATTCAATACAATTGTGAGCGAAAACATTGGATGTAAAAGTAAATTGACTTCAGGCCAAAGGACTGGCCTTTAATTGATTGTTCATTAATTTAATGGTTTGTCCACTACTTTATAGTAATGTTCGCTTCAGTTCGATATCAAATGGCAGGCAATCAGTGACTCATTCAATGAGAACCACTCTTGAGGTCCGACCAATCATTTAGAGACCAGACATGAAATATCTTTGAGGGCTTTACTTTGCTTTGACAACAAAATTAAAGCTCAAAACTCAGACAAAAACAAAAAAAGTTTGAAACAAACCTTTAGTGTCGTTACGAATAAAATTCCTTCAAAAGAGAAAAATAAAAAAAATGTTATAAATTTCGATCATTTTTTTCAGTTGTCATTAGAAATAACAACAAATAATACATTTTTTGGGTACAAAATTCCCAACAATTTTATCAAATGTTAAAAAACATAAAAACTTATCAGAAATATATGAAAACTAATCTAATTTCGTAATGAAGACAAATGTGTTAATAAAAGAGAAAAACTATTTAATTAAAGCAGAGATTACTGACAATAATAAGACATAAAACAAAGTTCGTGTCATTTGTATAATCGTATCATTAATTCTAATGACAATTGAATTAATAATTCATACATTATTTTAGTAGTGATTAATACAATTAATAATAAATGAAACAAAAGTACATTAAATCTAATCTTTTGTTGAAAATCATTGAAGAATTTAATACAATTAAAACAAAATTCAATTCAATTAAGACTAAGATTCCAACAAATATTACATTAAGTAATCGATATTTTCCAAAATAATGGGCGAAAAAACATCTTTTGCCACAAAATTAATATAAAATGACTTCTTTAAAATTCCATCTTTCTACTAAATTATACCTATTCATAATAGCTAGTACAAATTATATTTTTTATTTTTCAATGCGAGAGAGAGAGAGAGAGAGAGAGAGAGAGAGAGAGAGAGAGAGAGAGAGAATATAAGCCAAAAATAAAGTAAAGGCATAATATGAAAGAATGTTTAAAAGACAAATTCATATTTATTTTCAAATAAAAATACATTTTATATGTGATATAATAATTAAAATTTTTTTTGAATAACTTTGTTATAAAAATAAATGTATTAATAATTAATAGAGAATTGAATTATAGTCGATTAATTTATAACCCTATAAAAAGATTGTAAAAGTCGTTTAAATTCTTAAGTTAAGTGAAATATTTGACTAAACAATAGTTGAGTAGTTTATTACTATTATTAAATTAATGGGAATTTTAAAGTTCCAGAAAGTTCTAAAGAATAAAAGGATTTAACGAATGTTTCAATGAATCGATTATTTCTAAAAATTAATAAATTAAAAAATAAGTTGTTTTGTAGTTTTGTTTCAGTCGTTCAATTGTTTTGTTTAGAATTCAATCTATTATTTAAAAATCTTATATTTTTCGTTTATCTCTTCATCGATTGTTTTTATTTAATTTATAAAATGAGCTGAAAATTATGAATTATTAAAAGAATATTAAATACAGAAAAGCCTTTATATCTTAAACACAAAAAAACGTTAACATTTCGACATTTAATATGAGTTCGACTTATAATAGATTTAAATAATTCTTCGAATGCAGTAAAACCTCTATAACTAAACCCGAGTTCGGAAATAAAAAATAGTTCTGGATATAGAAGCTTCCTATAAAGGTAATTTTAAATATAGGGGTAATTAGATATAGAGGTTTCACTGCATAACCAAGATGCTTTCTCGACAAGTAATGAGTGTTTCTCTACATCTCGTTTGTAATTCTAACAATCTAACACCTTGCACATTTTGAGTTAATCTTATAAAAAATAGAAGAGTCGAAACTAATTCTATACTTCTATCTATATATATATGTCGAACTAATTTTATGGTATTTTTATGATCGAAATACATGTATAGAAAATAGCTTTTACTGTACTTTAAATAGTTTATAATTTATAGACTAAAAGCCATCGAATAGTTATTTATAGTCTTTTGAAAGTTGATGAAATGATTTCACAATATTTGATTCAAACTTATTTTCAACTTGCAATTTAATATTAGTGAGCTATTATTAAGCTGTATTAGCTATATTAGCTATATTAGCTAGGGCATAGACATTTGATTTTCAGAATTAGAGGAAAAATCAGAATTAAAATTAATGAAAGACAAACAAAAATTCATTGAAATAAGAGAAATAAGAGTCTTATCGACAAATCATTGGCGGAGAGGTTTTAATACATTCTTTAAATATTTCAGACAAATTCCTCCTCGACTTCATAGGAATTCTCTCTAATTCTTTATATTCAACTAAAGTAACGCTTGAATTCTTCATTTGGACCAAAAGATCGGAAAACAATTGTCTTAAACGGGAATAATTGGGAACTTCAGTGAACTTTAATTCTAAACAATAATTAATAAACTCTTTGAACTGAATGGGAAGTCCGACGCAAAGTTCATCGACAGAACACTTCAATTTTGTCTCTCCGACGGCTTCCAAATACTTTTCTCTTGAATTATATGCTTTCGAGTGAACTTTAGACCAGGGAAGGGATCCCTTCGCCAAATATATCAGAGTATAAGCAATGGAAATTAAGTCATCCCTTCGGGACTGCTCTTCTCCTTTGTGTGCGTTTACAGATAAAAACTGTACGTTTCCTACAGAGTATTTGGGGCTTCGGATCTGATAACGAATGTGAGGAACTGTTGCACTACTGAACACTTTCGCCAAATTAAAATCAATTAAATACAGAAACTTTTCGTCATTTTTGTCGACCACAAAGTTTTCGGGTTTAATATCCCTATGAATAATACCTCTTATGTGACAATTAGCCACTCTTGAGATCATTTCATCTGCAAAACGGACCACAATCTCTAAATTCCATTCATTTGTATTCAATTTTTGTTTCCAGAATTCAAACAAATTAGGACCCAATGGTCTCATCACAAGATATCGGAAATAATCATCAATTAAATAGTCGACAACAAAATCAAAGCATTTAGGGGTCGACAAACTCTTATATAATTTCCAATCACTTTCTATTGAATTTAAAATCTTTAGCTGTTCTTCAATTACTTCCACTTTAATGATAATTTCTGTATTGGATTTGATGTTTTCGCATCTGAAGAGCTCTTTAGTGTTTTAAATTATCCAATACTTTATATCGATTCCCAATGAGTTTTCCCGACCTTTTATTTAATAAATTCAAAATTAAAAACTTTTAAGAAATAAGAAATAATGAGAAATACCTCAAGAATTGGCGCCATAAATGAATTTATAATTACTTATTACAAAAATAAACCAAAAAAAGAATTTTTATTAAATATCAAAACAAAAGTTAATTAGGCTGCCCTTCCGTATTTGACCCGCTCGATAGGAATATGATATGGCCATATCCTTGTAGGGCTTGAAAAAAGGAATTGATTTATCCTACTCTTAAGCACCAAAAATCACGGGGTCAGAAGTTAGGAGATACGCTTTTTTTACATTGAAATAGATATGGAAAAGGGCATAACTCAATCAAAATATTTCAACTATGTTAACCTAACCTAACCTA
>JAQFZM010000416.1:0-33784 GCA_034695785.1 Galumna obvia
GACTCACGTTGAAGCATTTTTGATTTTTCCATGGATCAGGTTTTACGTTCTTAATGGGCAAGGTCCTTTAACAGGGTTTATTTTGAAATTGGATTCAATTATTGAAAATAATTAGTAAATTACGAAATTGAAGGGTGTTCAACTCTTGACCATTTTTTAAAGTTATAGCTTTATGATTAAAGTTCTACTAGCTATTTTTCAATTATAGATAAACTAATTAGTTTAGAATATTTGTTCATCATTTTGTACGAAATGAATTTTTCTTTAAAATTAAAATCAAATAAAAAGGTTAGAATTTTAAGTTTTAGGCCAATTATATTCAACTAATTTTATTAATATTATGAATTAAATCTTAAAAAACTACATTGGTAAAATTATAGACTAATAATTGATGTTTTTAATTATATACAAATATTATTTAGAATATATTCAAATTTTTTAAAATTAACTTCCAAAATTTGGTTATATAAAAACGACATTTCAACTGATATGACCCAAATATATTTAGATATTTTTCATTTTAGTTTGAAGGGCACACTATTAATGAATTCAGTGGAGACCACCAAATCAATTGAATAAATGTTTGCCTCAAATTTGTTTTCGAATCAAATTTAAAATTTTTTGTAAATAATTTTTGGTTTGATTTCAGTCTTTTAAGTGATATATGTATTGAAATTTGATTTCTTATCGATTATTTAATGGACTTTTTGGCGGAACTCTTCTTTTGATAGTCTTATCCCAAAGTCTCAAAAGCGTTGACTTTTGTTTTTATCTTCGATTCTTATTTTGATTTATTTATTTCTTTGTTGTTCTCAATGACTGTATATTTTATATCTTAAAGTGATATCAGTTAACACAAAACGGTTCATTCAATTGACTGTCCATCAAATGTCATCATTCAGTTTAATTGAAGACATAATCAAAGAAAAAAAAATTGTTTTATCGGTTTATGTTTTTTTTTTGTTTTTCACTACATTTACCCAATAATATGTAATAAATGTATACCCAATACTATAAATAATCTCATAAAAGTAAACCCTATTATTTGTTAACATCAGTCAAAAGCAGACAATTCTTATGAAATTAAGTTTCAAAATATTTTTGATATAAGACATAAAAATATACAAAAAATTATGAATGAATTGGAGTAAATTTTAAACTATGAATAAAATGAATAAGTTTGTCATTCAAATACAAGCTTATATTTTCACCTTGTTAATCATACACCCTAAACAATTTTACTAAAATTACTTTTTTACTCCAATTCATTCATAACTTATTCACAAATATTTTGTATACAAACAAACTTTAAGCCCCGATATTCGGGTGAAGGAGTGGTCATTCGCACAAATTTTTTACATATTTTTGTTCTATGTACCAAGATGAATATCATGATTACTGTAATTTTTTAATACTAAACATTCTACTTTATTGACTTCCTATTAAGTAATTTTTGCAAGGTATTTTCATATAAACTGTTAATAATAGAGAAAATTTATGGAAAGACTGAAAAAAATTGTATAATATTTATGCGATTCAAATAAATTCACTAAAACTTTAGAGAAAAAACTTGGAATTAATTTGAGTTTAAATAATTACATAAAATGTTATTTTCTCTCAAAAAAACATTTTATCAAAATTTATGGTAAATTTGTTTATTATTAAAGTTATTTTATTAGTTAATGATTATAAATATAGTCGAAAGTCAAGACTTTCGTTCCTAATATTGTTTCAAAAAATATCTTTTTCTCTGGAAATTCAATTACAAGGATTTGTTTGGAAAGGAATCGTAGTTTTTATGTTAAATTAATGCGAACTTCAACTTAAGAATTGTTATGAAATGTCAGAGAAAGCCATTAGAATAAATACAGAGTCAACAGTCATTCACAAGAGGCTCTTCTTATAACAAGAAACCAACTGAGGGTAGAAACTGTTGTTTTTCAGATACAATTCCGTCCTTTCATTTCCTTTGATTGAATTCCTTCAATACATTTCATTCAATTAATTAAAGTTTGAATAATCAATACTTTTCTTTATTGCCATCAAAACATATAATAAACTAATGATTACTTTCAAACATATTTTGACAGAAATATTCTTTTAAAATTGATGGCAGCTCTTCAAGGATAGTTCAAAAAGAGTACTTTCAAAATTCAAAGATAACTTTCAAATGTCACAAAATAAAGACTTATTAATGAAGGCCACACTTTCACTCATTTCTGGTTTATTATAATAATTAAATATTAATTTAATTTTATAAATATTTCATAATTTTTTAAATGAGCTTTAAATGAAAAGAATGACTTTTTGTCACATATTATTGAATAATCATTGAATAATATTTTAGAATATCTTTAAAATTTTCTGAACAAATAAGTGATTCAAATAATTTAGAATTTCTTTCTTCAATTTAAATGCTTTCGAAGAAAATTTATGTTATGATTCAGATTTTATTATTTCAATATTATATTTAATAAACATTTTTTGTTAAAACTACGAATTACTTTTAATTGAAACGAAATTTCATTAATTATTTGGCAAAAAATCTTAAATAAGTTACTCAACAGTCTGTTGACAACAGATACTCTTTTTTTAAAAGATTTAGTTCATATAAAAAAGTTTCTTGTATAAATAACTGTTATTATCAAATTACCCATGTAGTTTTCTTACGTGTGGGGTCCATTATTTTATTACAGACAAAGACGTGATAGTCTTGAAAGTTTACAACAACAACAATTTAGGTATACAATTTAGGTATACAATTTACATACATTTGTGCTAATATTGAATGAAAGTTAGACTACAAACATAATTAGAGAATAACATTGTATTTATAGCAAAGAATTATACATATTAAAAGTATGCAAACATATATGACTAACTACTAAATTTTGCTAGATAACTATAAACAAATACAAAACTTAAGCCTTATATTATGATTATAAATGAGAAAATTAAAAAGAATTTCACAAATTCTTCGAAAAATATAGTAAATATAGTGATCATAGTTTTTGTCCTCTAATCTCATTTTGATTGGATTTGATGTTCACTGATTTACAAATTATAATTAAATAATGTTTTAAAATAATAAATAATGAATATTCTTATAGTAAGTAAATAAGTTATATAACTAAAGCTTTATCTAACAAAGTTTGTAATCGTTGTTAATCTATCCCTTCAGACAAATCAGATAAAAAGGAAAGAATATACTGAAGGCGTTATATTTAATTAATTCTAATCAATGGTGTATTCATTGACGAAATGAGAGCACAAGTATTGGTTCTCATTTCGATTGAAAGTGGAATTCGATATTTATTTATAAATTATGAAAAGATGTTTAACATCATTAAAAAGTCTGCATTACCTGAAGTATAGATGAAATGTTTAACTGAAAATCAAAAAACTATTCGAAACAAAATAAACAAATCATGAAATTCAGCCCTCATTTTATATCGACTAAAATATGAAAAGTGAGTCAAAAATATTTTTAAAATATATGTTAACCAAAATATTATACAATATATTAGAAAATATTTTGTAGAAATCTATAGATTCTGAATCCAATTTAAAATAACATTATATTTATGCTATTATTGAAACTATTTATCAAATGGACATATAGTCGGATACATTTTTTGATAAATACTGACCGATAAGAATATGGTATATGAGATATGCAAAACTATAATCGATTTAAACTTCATATATTTAATATAAAAGTTTGTCTCATTTTTTTCAAAAGAATACTTATTTTCAATAAAATTGTCATTATTTTTGTTTTTGGAATTAATGTTCAAAAAGTTCTTAAATACAATTCAAAGAATTAAATGAAATATTGGTGAACGAGTCCTTCAACTTTAAAATCATTGTTCAATACTTTAATGAATAACTTTCTGAAAAGAAAATCAAACATTTGATGAAATGACAAACTATTCTAACAAAAGATATAAAAGAAAAATAGAAAGAAATATAGTAAATTGGCAAGGGAATTTCATCTAAATGTTCAAATTTTTCAATAATGCCTTAATTTCACAGATTAATGAAAAATATGTTTCGTTATCTTTGATGTCTTCTTTAAAAGAGCTATAAATATAAGTTAATTCGGAGTAAAATGTTGTCTCTTTTGATGTAAAGTTTGGTTTGACATAAATGAGAGTAATCTAAAGTCTATTGATTTTGATTGACGTCTTTAAACATTAAATTGTATTCATATTATTCTTATTTGTGTTTCTGTGTATTGTTTTTCACTTTTTATTTGTTAATATTTTATCGAAAAAAGTATTCGTTTATTATGTTTGAACACAAGTTTGACTTTAAGAGAAAGAGAAGACATGACTCAGAATTTAATTCAAATAATTATTTCAATGAAGGCATGCATTCGTAAAAATATTCTTCAAATTATGGATGAGCAAGCTCAACTTTTCTTCTACTATTAATAATTGTAGTAAATGTAAAAATTGGTCTTATTTTGAAATATTGTGTAATAGTTTCGCTTCAATTGACTAAAAGGTATTCAACAAAATTATTTTGAACCTCAGGGCTCATCGTTTGTGAAAATTATTACTTTTAGGAATGAAAGCCAACAAAACTTAATATTTGTTTTGACTCTAATCTTTTCAAATTGAAATATAAATAAATATTAATATATTTGAGTCCAATTTGAAGAGAAAGCCATAAAAAATGGTTTAAATTCAAATGAAAATGACTTTATTTGGATTCATTGAAATTAGCCCTCAATTAAAAGAATGGATTTTTTATTTTGGTGTCTCTTTGACTCTCTTTGACTCTCTTTGACTGAAAATTAGATCTAATTCTAATGTTATGCAATGTTTGAAAATAAACAAATGATTGCTATCAGAAAAGCATAACATTTGTGATTAAAGGTTCAAATACAGTGATTAGCATTAGTTTGGTTTGACTTTATTGCAGACTTTAATCCCAATATTGAGAACGTCTGAGAAGAGCCTATAAGAGCCAACTTTTGCTAAAGTAGTGAACGCATCACCAATTGATGACTGTATGTCACACATACTCTATAATAGCAGAGATTGTAAATACATGTATAAATATATGCACAACGACTGATCTGAGCACAAAACTCATTGATTTGATCCGAGAGAAACATTTTAGTAAAGTTTAGTTCAATTCTATTATTAAATTTGTTTTTAAGATTTAAAGTTATTTATTCGTTAAATGTAAAGCATTGATAAAAAGTTAAAATAAATCTTAGTTTGTCGTCGACTCGAATACGATTGCATCGAGCAAACTGTGCAAACAGACCAGAGTCGAGACCAGAGTCGAGTAATAAGAGCTCATCACTGCTTCGATCAATAACTATGACAGTGCTCTTAGTGTTTGCCAGCAGTTGAACCTATTTTTTCTCAGTTGTTGTAACCATTCATTCAACACAACTATAATAGTTTTGAAGAGAAGAATTGGTTCCGAAACACTTCTCTTCGAAATAAATACATTTCTTTTAATCTTTTCATAAAATGACAAATAATTAAAGAAAGAGTTTTTTATGTGATTTTGTGCTCCAAAACCATTTGTGGACCAAAACTTTATTCAAAGAATTTTTTGCCTCAAAAAAGTTAGAAGACATTGTCTGACAAATTACGACAAATCAAATGATTAATAACTTGTCTTTCCGTCAAATTTATTGTATTGACATAAGTTATCCATTTAATTGAGATCAAAGATTTATTTGAGCTAGTGACAATTCTAAATACAACTACAATATGTGTGGATTGACTTTTATTGTGTCCCCAAATTAAATAAATTATTGAAATGGAAATTATATTTTGGATCCGATATTGTATTTCTGGACTTTTATTAACAATTATCTGCATTATTGGCATTTTGGGCAATACTCTCACACTTTACATATTAAATGTAAATGAAGGTACCAGATCATTTTTCAATAAATAAGTTATATTTTTTTGAAATTCTTATAAAAGATATAAACTTAAACTCTTGAAAACAAATTCTATTTATTTTTTAAAATTTTAAATTAAAATATAGTTTTTATATTTATATTGAAATTTGCGTAATATTTGAGATAGAAAAATGGTCTTGTCAATAACTAGTGAATAGAACAAAGCGTGTTTAAATAAGTTGTTTTGTTAATAATTATTATAAATGTCATAAAACGATATTTGGTTAATAAATCATAATTTAAAGTGAAAAATGATTCACAACTAAAATATTGAATTCAGTTTCCGATTGACTGAAAAATGTTTTCACTTATCTCTCAAATGTGACAAAAATGTAAATTTTGATTAAAGACTTAAGAAACTTGAATTCAATACAAAAATGTATAATAAATTAGTTATTATAAACATATCGATCAGATTTTAATAGAAAATTTTGCGGCCCTAAAACATATGTATTTAATCTTGATCAAATTTAAATAAACATATATTTAGTTTCTCCCAAATGAATAATAATATTCAAATGAAATAATTTTTAAAATTCAATGAATTAATCATAACTTTTAAAATAAAAGTTCATTTTTTATTCAATAAAATTAACACAAAAATTTGACTTCTTTTTAAGCAATATTTCCTTAAATTTTCAATAAGACCTAGGTTATACTTTGATTTGATTTTGCAATTTTTCAAATGTCGAAAATTATTAAAACTATAGACAACTTTTGTTTCATTTTTTTTGTGGATTTTTATAATCAATCAGAAATTCTCAAAAGATCTGGAGTATTGAATTTTAGTAGAAACTAAAGGCGCGGCTTTTCTTTTCATTTTTTTTTTGTATTTACACGACTTATATCGGAAAACGAATGACAAAATTTGCCGATTATTTGATTTTCCTTTAAAAAAAAGTCTGAATATTTTAAAACAAATAATTTTTATTTTTTGTTTTCATATATCATAAGAATAAGTGTTTTAAGAAAAGATTTAGTCCTCACTTTTCAATAAAATCTTTTCAAAATAAGTAGGAATTTATTTCCAATTGAATTATAATAAAAAAATCTAACAAGTTGAATTTGTCAGGAATTCTCACAACACATATTTGTAGACATAAAATTGGTCGTCACAAATATATATTGAACAAGGACAAAAAAACATTTAGGGCATGTGTGCAAACTATGAATACAATAAAATATAATTTACTGCAAACGATAACACATTATAAGAGTATGCAAACATTAAGCAGGATTTATTACAAATACATTTTGACTAGACCAATTTGAAGTATATATATATCTATTAATTATAATATTTATATACAGATCTGTATAAACAAAATAAATGCATAACAATAACATATCTATTGTTTGTTTTAAATCAATTGATATGTTTTTTACGTAATAAATAAAAATAACTTCTATTCGACACTAATTTCTTTCAATAATAATAAAAATACTTTTTGTTGATTAAGAAATCGTATTCTTTTGCTGACATAAGAGTTATTTTGATTTATAAAGTTTTGAGAGAATTAAAATCGAGAGCTATTATTATACAGTGAACATGCAACACTATGAACTATCCAATAGTATTGACTATAAACCAAGAAATTGAGATTTTTATAGTAAGTTATTAATAGTCTGATCCAAACTTTTGATAACTAAAATTATATTCAAATAATTTTTTAAAAAAATTGGAAAATCATCTTGTTTTTAATAAAACGAACAGAAAAAAAGATTTAAAGTAATTAAATAAAGTTATGATCTTGATTTTTATCAAATTAACTTGGTAATACTAACAAAATTTAAATTAAATTTATCAAAAATTTCAAAGACAGAATTATTTTAAAATACTAAAATTCTATTTAATGCATTCAATTGTATGAACTATTCATTATTATGAGCCAATTGACCCAATTCCTTTTATTCACCCTATTGTATGGTGAGTGTATCACTAATTATGTCTTTCAGTGTCAAACATAGCGAGGTAATTCCCGAAATAAAAATACATTTTTAGCGCTCAGAAGTACTAATGAAATGATTCCAAAAATAAATTCGTAAATCATTTGTTTTGTAATACAAATATATAAAACAAATAAAATCAAATTAATTACTAAATTGTATTAATACTTATAAAATATATTGTATTTAGTTTTAAATAAAGCTTTTCTGTTAATAATATAAATTTTCGTTTACTATATTAAGCAGGGATGGCAAATAGGGGGTATTCAGGAATACTTGGAGCCAAAAATCGGATAAATACCCCCCCTTAGACGAGAGTTAGAGGACCCCCCTAGAGAAAGAGAAAAAAAAGAGGGAAAAATTCGTAAAATTAGGCAAAAAAGAGAAAAAATTAAGAAAAAATCAAAAGATGGCAAAACTTTTGAAGAAAGTTAAAGAAAAACCTCAATATATGCATAAATTCGTCAAAAATCATGCTTTTACGCTCAAATTTTGGTCAAAAATTTTTTAAATTTTACAAAATTGCCTTTTTTGCCAAAAAACTCTTAGTTTTTTGCATTAATTTTGATAAAATGCGTTAAAATATGACTAAATAAAGTCATATAAGTCAGAAAAAGCCTTAAAATTGATGTTTTATGTGTTTTTGAGCAATTTAGGGTCATTTTCAAAATACACCCCCCCTTAGCTCGGACCAAAATACCCTACCCTTATACTCCCCCCTTGGACCTCGGTCTTTTGCCATCCCTGATATTAAGTCTTTTTAATCTTATTGTTATGAATCATAAGTCATAATCCGACAACTTTTGAGAAACAGTTATATAATAAGCATTTAATAAATGATTCTAAAATTACTTTTTAAAACACTTGTGCTCTGATTGTCAGTCATTTAAAATGACTTAATTTTGTTAAGTAATTTAAATTTTTTTAATATTAATGGAACTCTAGCTAAATAAATTACTGATTAATTTAGTTGAATTTAAACATGTTCCATTTATTATTTTTAACTTTTTCATTTGGTTTTCAAACATTTTCGTGAAATCAAATTCATTTGAAAAGAAAAACAAATGAATAATTCATAAAATGCTTTACTTATAGAGTGATCACAAGATTTAAGAGCAAATATAATATAATTTGATTTGTTTTTTGCATTTTATTTGCCTTCAATTCTGTGAACTTTTAAGACCCGACACTTTTCAAATTATATTAAAATGAAAGTAATTTTTAAAATGAAATTAAATTCTAACTTTCAAACATTTAATCACTTTTTTAGTGTAAAAGAATGCAATACTCAATACTTTACAACAAAATAAAAGGATTTCCGACACATACTGTTGAGAGCAATGATATCCAACTCTACTATTAATTAAAACAAACGCATCTCAACAAACAAAATATAGATATTCTTTGGATTCTTGAGTCTAGACTCTAGAGTAGAGTCTATATATTTTTAGTTATTTATTATAATATATTTTTATTATTGTTCGAATGAATCGCTGTATTATTCTATTATATTAATATCTATCATATATTTTGCTTTTATGTCTATTCTTTAAAAGATAATTTGATCAAGATTAACTCATTCAGAAACTCTCAATAAAAAGTCAAGTGTAAAACAACTCAATTTTTATATAAAACAGTTATTAATTGAATGCTTTACGAAAAAATATGGAAACAGAAATAAAAATAGAGTTTTATTTAAAGAATATTAGCCCCAAAATATGGACATTTGAAAAATTATTCTTCTCTTTCCTTTCTCTTTCCTATTATTCCCCTTATAGTGCCCTAAATATCCCCTTATTATATAAGTTTTCTTTTTATTAATTGTTGTTATAATTTTTATAACTATAAAGAACAACAAAGTATAGCAAAATAAGTAATAAATTATTATATTTTTGTGTAGATATGCGGAAACAATCGATTAATATATATTTGACTGTTTTGGCACTTTATGACAACGGAGTCTTATTGTTCGGTATTTTAATGTTAGGGGTACCGGCACTATATCTCAGCCCTTCACAAATGGCAAACAGAGAGGAAACATCGTCTGAACGCTTATCAACGATAGAAATAATTAATTCAAACGAGTCTTATATAACACTAAACGCACAAAAATATCCAGAAATTTGTAATAAAACTATTAATTCATTGCGAGAAGAAATGACTCTTTTCTTAAACGACTCGACATTTTTTGACAATAAGGGGTGCAATCAATCTTCAGAAGAGAATAAAACCGATAATTCATATTATAGTCCACTCCAATATTACATAAGAATAGTATACCCCTTAGCATTGATATCACAAACCGGATCAATTTGGACGACATGTTTAATAACAGTGGAGCGATATTTTGCTGTTTGTCATCCGTTACGATCTCTAACTCTTTCGACGCGATCGCGAGCCATAAAGGCTTTGACCGCACTATCAATCGGAGCTCTTATTTACAATTTGCCCCGTTTTGCTGAAATTGATGACGAGTTAGTCAAACAGTCAGATCTAAGAAGAAATAAAATCTATTATTGGTTTTATTATATTGTATTGAATTTATCTGTCATTCATATAATACCTTTAAGTCTGTTGAGTGTCCTCAACATTAAAATATACGTAAGTGTACGACAGGCCAGTAATAATCGAAGTGAACTGACTCGAGCCCGACAAAGAGAATTGAACTTGGCTTCAATGCTCACTCTTTTAGTCACCATATTTATAGGTTTGTCATATTTGAACCAATCATTCAAAGATTAAAATATGTCTTTCATTTGATATATAGCCTGTAATGCACCCGCATTTGTGATCAACTGTTTGGAACTGATAGGACCAGAATATGTAGCCCTTCCCACAATGTTTTCCAATGTATTGGTTTGTTTGAATTCTGCCATTAATTTCATAATTTATTGTATTTTCGGCAAAAGATTCAGAGAAAAACTCAAAATTGTTTTCAAATGTTCTAAAAATATGAAACGACGAAAAAGTAGTGCAAAACGACAGCACTATTACTTCGGAGGAAGTGTTGCCGCCGACACTTTCGATACATTCGTTTGATTACTTTATTCAATAGTCCTTTCAATGAATATATCGTCAAAAAAACAATTCTTAAATTGTTATTAAGAAAACAAATATAAAATCAATTATTGATTGACTGAAAACATATTATTTATATATCGAACAGATTTTATATATCGTTTCAGTGTTTTCACATTCATATCATTTATAAATATTTCATTGGATTTGATCTCAAAAATTCATTTAAAATTTAAATCGATTTCTTTATTTGTCTTAACTATAAATCTATAAACAGTCAAAAACTTATACCTATAATCGGAACAAATATTTAGTGACTTATATATATAAGTAAAGAGTTATATAACTCTATACAGAATTAATTCAATTCAATACGAATAATGTAATACAATTTCAAATATGAGATAATTGAATGGTTAACCTAAAAATGGTCGCATTTGGTACTAATTTAGTACTAATTTAGTTCTAGAGCTTCCACTTTTCCTATTTTTATCGACTTTATCCTTCCCAAACCCTCAAAATATTACAAAATGAAAACCCTTTCCCGACCCTTAAGCGTATTTTCAAACCATTACCCTTGAATTGTAGAACCCTTACAATTATTTTCAAATAATATATTTTTTATATCAACTCAAATCTGAATTTAAAAAACAAAAAATATGTTTGAGTACTATTAATATTGATGTGAGGTCATCTTAATTTCAGTTAAGGTTAATTAAAAAATTCAATTATAAAATTAGTTGTAGTTATAAAAATATATACATGTAGATTTTATACACTAATGAAATATTAAGGTTTCAAATTTTTTTTAAAAATGTAAACCTTCTCGACCCTTTTGTTTAAATGACCTTTCTCGACCTTTATTCTAGAATCTAGAGTCTAATGTTTGAAAGTTGGAACCTCTATAGAAGATAAGTCACTAAATACAGTAATTGAAATTCCAAAGAGAAAAGAGTGTCACTAATTTGTAACTATGAAATAAGTAAAAGTAAGGGTCAAAACTAAATCAGAGCTTAAATTAAACTTATAAAATGTCTCTCCCTTTCACTCATTTTAATTTATCCAATAGAGAGCATAAGGTCTGCTTTTTATCCGATCCATCAAAATATGTAAAATTATAATATTGTTTAGTTTATGACATAGACTATGTCATAGACTCTATGATTAAACTATTCGTCAATTGTTTAATGTATTAATAAAAAAGTTATAACTTATAATATAATATTAAAGAAATAAATCTAATAATATCTCAAATTTTAAATAAATATCGAAAGCAAATGATAGCCCAAAAGGTTTTAGTTGTATTTGTCAAATAATAAGTGAGTAAGGTCATTTTGAGCATCTTCTTAATATTGAAAGAAGTTAAACATCTGGAATAAGTTGTCCTAGCTTGAATTATTTATATTTAATCTGAGATATTTTTAGAAAATCAATTTTTATGACTAAAATTATGGAAAACTTGTCAAAAGTGTTAGTAATCTCTAAGTTTTGTGTCACATATTGTCTATTTTTGATCAGTTATACCACATTTGAGTCATTGACTGAATTTGTGAAAAATCAATAAATATTCAAATCTTAATACTAATGACTTAATACTAAATTTAAATCTATTTTTATTAAAATAAAGAAAATTCTAGTCTTTATCTCTTAAAATAAAAACACATAAATTCATGTATTGTATAGTTTTGGTCATCACTTCGTAATTAATTTTTATTTGTCTCTCATTTAATCCGATTATAAATTGTTGTCAATGAAATGTCAAACAAAGAAATATTTAATTAAAATAAAAAATTGTTCTCAAATTTTATTTTCTTCTTCATTAGAATTTAGGCACTGAATATCGCACAGAATATCGCACATCACTCGAAATAAAGAAAAGCACAAAACATTATCATAAAAGATAATAAAATTCATATCATAAGAGATTTGACAGAATCTAAATATAGATGACTCAATAATATGGATAATAAATGGATCAAATCTTTGCCAAAATGGACTCTAAAGAACATATACTCTATTTTTCAAAGATTTTAATTTATGGAAATGTTTTCACAAAAAAAAATATTGAAATCATAAAAACATTTAAAATTTAAAATATACGTTTTATGCACAACATTTATCTTGGCTATTTATTCACCGCTTCAAATGATCAATTGTGACATCACTTGTTTTCCTATTTTATTACTCAATAATACCATTCCATAAATACAAATGGCATTTAAGAATGGGCTAGGACAAATGATTCAAATAAATTTTATTGCATTTCGAGCTTATATTGTGAGAGAAAATTAAAATAAAAGGTTTGTAAATGAGTTCCGCAATAGTTATCGACAAAAAAGAATACAAATTTATTTCAATTTATTCTTTATTTTGTTATCACAATATTTCAAAATTTTATTCTTGACTTCATTTTCCCTGAAATTAATGGAAAAAATTTATTATTCACTTTCTGTACGACTTTTTTACATTTAAATTGATTTTAGGCTACAAATTAGATCAGAAATAATAATATAAAATATTTTTTAAACTGAAATTCATAGAAAAAATTAATGTCTTATAAGTTATAAGAGTTTTGGGACAATTTAGTGGTTTTCATATTTGAACTAATAATTAATGTCGTTTATTAAATGACCAGATTTTTAATGAATTAATTATTTGTAATTAATAATGAAAGCAATAGTAAACAAAATTTTATGGAATTTTATTGTAATAAACAATTAAGATGTTTACTCACAAACGTACAGTATACTGAACTTAAGTATAACCAGGTTCATTGCTTTAACAGTTAAAATTGAACTAATTAGCTTCAGCCAAATAAGAGCAATCCATCTTGTTAAAATTGTTAAAATTGTTAAAATTATGAGTTGTATAGTGTATTGCTTTAACATAAAATTAAAAGAATTTATAATTAGATTAAGTGATGAGAGCCATGAAGTCAACTAAAATATTAATAGATTTGCAATAATATCATCTAATAAAATGAAGTGCTCTATAATACTCTTGTCAATGCCCTTGTCTATACTCTTGTCATTTTCAAGTCATCTAAGGATCAAAAGGCTATTTAAACAAAAGCATTGAAAATAATTAAATGAAAAATAAATTAATTTTATTAATGATAACAAAATTCGAATCTTTTACTGAAGAAATATTTGTAGTCTTATGTCTGACCCTCTCTTATGTCTGCAGTGGACTAAATGAGTGAACAATTAATTGAATTCATAATTATCTTTAGTCAACAAAATCGGATGCAATCGATAGCTCTCGTCGAGTGTTTTAGTTTTCAATTAAGACTAATTAAGTTCAAATAAAGTGTTGAAAACTCACTGAACGTCATATCGATAATAGAATTTCTAAATAACGTCTGCTTTTGACGGCTTTAAAGGCCATCAGAACAACACAACTCTCAATCGTTATATCATTTAAATTCCGGTTCATTGAAATGATATAACTCTATGAATGAAATTCACACCAAAATTCAAAAAAGACAAATTGAAAATTTCATATTTTAATCATTTTATTGAAAGACTCAGAAAAAGTTGAACCCAACTGAACTCAAGTGAATACAACTATCAATAAATGATTTTTTAAAATTCTTTAAAAACAGATTTATATTTTATTTTCAATATCAACGAATAAATAGTATTTCTTATAAATAAATTATTTCTTAATTAATAATAAAAATTAATAATTTTAATAGATTCAATAACTTGATTAGGTTACCATGTACATTTAGATTATCGCATTCTCTTTTTTAAAATAGGTTTCAAATTACTATTGTTTCCTCTTTTATTAATAATAAAATTTTAATTTGAAATTTTATAAAAAAAAATTATATTTAATTTAATAATTGTCTCAAAGGTTTGTCTCAATTGATATGAAAATTGGATTAAAAAAGACTCAAAACTAAAGAATAAATGAAATTAATATAAACTGTGGGCTAAAACTCAATGATATTGAATGAAAGTAAGACAAAGAGTGGTGTCATCTCGCGATTCATTTCCTTATCGTTTAATATAATGTTTACAAAATGTTTTGGTTTTTATCAGAATTTCATTTTATTTGAATTGAATTTGATTTTAATTTTAAGAGTTTTAAGTGTGATTTGAGAAACAAAATTAAATGAAAACACGTTATCAATGATTAATAAATAATATTATAAAAAAGCTTTAATTTTGTGGTCAATAAAGTCATTAATAAATTATTTATTTAAAAAATGTTGAAAATAAATTCAATTATGAATTCAAAACAATTAATAAAAATATCGTTTAATAATTTTAAAACTAATCGTTATTTAAGTGATAATATGAGTGAAAGTGTTGTCACTCAGAATAAGTTAAAGATATCAAAAAAGATACTCGAAATTGAAGAGAAGTTACGATTGAATCCAAACACTCCTTTGGGACGACTCGAGAGAACTCCACAAAAGTCAGACATTGATATAAATGAGAGGACAGAACAGAATACAAGTGTCGATCCATTCGCTCCTTTCAAAGACAATTGCAATCCATTAACGGGTGAAAGAGGAGGACCGACAGGACCCGAACCCACCCGTTATGGCGATTGGGAACGAAAGGGTCGCGTCTCTGACTTCTGATTAGTTTTTGTTTAGAAATAGTTTTGAAATAAAATTAAAGAAAAAGTTATTCAATGAATAAAAAGATTTCTAAAAACGATTTTTTATTTGAAATTTGAAAAACGATTTAATAACCGAAAGAATAAGTGCTCACAAAATGAGTTTATTTTAAAAAATCGGTACAATATTTGTCGTAATAACTAATAATTAGTTTGAATGACAATTGGATGCATAGAGAGTGAGATATTAGGTATACAATAGTCTTATTTGAATATAATTTTTTGTTTCAATAGGTTTTCGATAAATAATTACATTTTGTTCTCTCAGTTGTGTTGAGTTTTTTTCGTCGATTTTAATCATTTTTCGATCTCTTGTTTGGATCAGAATTTAATTCATTTAAAATTTATTAATATTTTACACAATTTTTTTAAAACTAATTTTTCATTCTTTCAATTAATTAAATAAAAGAAATTTTTGGATAATTTATTTGTTGTCAAATGTTTTGGAAACTAACCTCGAATTAGTTTTAACTAATTGTAAGTTTTCTTTTGTTTTCTATAGTCTTATCCAAATAATTGAAAATTAAGAGCTTTTGTGAGCGTTTGTTATGCATAAGTTTGCACCAAATTATTAAATAATTTAAACAATTTTCTAATTAAATCATTTTGTTATAAAAAGGCACAGTTTTTGACCCAAGTTTGGACTCAAACAACAATTATTTAGACAATTTGTTAGAATTGAAGTCCACTCGCGATTCAATTTATTTATTTTTTATTAAATATAGTCGTATTTAATGAGAATTTCATTAATTAAACTTTAAAAACAGGAATTCATAATCATTTGTCAAATTTTTAACGAATTAATAAATCTTCAAAAAAGCAAAATTCGAGCCAAAGACCACTGAAATCCTCTGTTTTTTTCATAAATAAAACAATTTTTGTGTTAAATTCTATTAAAAATTCGTGAATTCTTTATTCGTTCAAATATTTTGAGGTCTATTTTAACTGTTTTTTCTCTGAAGTTTTCTTTTGAAAATTTGGTCTCAAAAGTGGAGATCTATTGTAATATAAGTTGTGATCATTTGTTGTAATAAATTTGAAAAAAGAACCGGATTTTAGCTGAGAATCAAACAGAATATATAAAAATAAGTTACTTTTGACATAATGTAAGCTATGATTCAATTATTAAATTTGTTAAATATTTTTGTTAATATAATTAAAACTTAATTCAATTGATATTTAATACGTTTTTCATATAAATAAGAAACTTTTCGTCCATAAAACGAATGTCTATTAAATCAATGCAAAAGTTTTCAATTATTTAAATAACTTTTTTGTTGTATCGCTTAGTAATGGAATGCGTGCTTAAAATGCACGTACAGATGAATATGAGATCAAATTGTCTTTTTGTGCACCACTTTTGCTTAATCTGTTGATAATGAGTCGAAAAGTGCTGAAAACTGGGCTCAAAGTTTTGCATTTAAACACAATTTTCGATTAAATTATTATTTGATTTCAGTTTTTTTATCATAAAAACAAAGTATGGAAAGAGTGATATCACACATCAGTAAAGCGACTGCTGGTAATACTCAGAGATCGGGACTGAATCACAACTCTGTGTCCATTTTTGGTGATTTGTACGTCGCTCTCAACTATAATAGCAGTTGACTGAAGTTCTTTGTTGTTGGGGTCGTCTTCACCACTCTTTCTATTTTTCTTGCGTTCGATGTAATCTCTGAAACATTGCTGGATAATTGTCGAACAAAACACTTCCCTTTGTCGCCACAGAGTACTACTAATGTGCTCGAACTCACCCAACTTAGCCGGGGCTACTTCTGCTAATTCGGCCGTTTCTTCGATGATGTGTCCTTTTCTGGCGAAGAAGTCTTTTGTGAGCGCATCCAAGATGTCGACACAATAACACATATCTCCGACACAAATGGGAATATCCATAGAAATCAGTTTGAATTTATTGGGTTTTGGTATTTGGAGCGGTTCTTCTAATGCGTTTACAAAATCTGATAATGCATGGAATGGAATGAATTGCGTTCCCTTTGGATCAAACTTCTGCCAAATTTCATAATACATATCATAGTCATCGTCGGTAAGGCCTTCGTGAACGTCTTCAGTGGCCTGACTATAGTTCTCTAAAATGACTGCGATATACATATTTATAATTATTAGAAATCCTATTATTAGATAAGAGCAAAGAAATGCGATGGCGATCCCACGATTGCCACAATTGCCTTCCACTTCACTCGAACCCTGTTCACAGTCAGTCTCATCCATAATGGCTGCCAAGACATCACTCCAACCGGCACTCGTCGACATTTGGAACAATAATATTAAAGATTTGAAAAAAGTGCCGAAATTAAAGGTTTCGTCCACTCCATAGCGTTGTTTAACATTCATAAAGAAAGACATTCCGAAAATGGCATAAATGAACATGACCAAAAACAACAACAAACATATGTTGAAGAGTGCGGGCAATGACATGGCTAAGGCGAACAAAAGAGTACGAATACCCCTTGCTCCTTTGACTAAACGTAGAACTCGACCCACTTTCACAACTCTCACTATTCTTAATAGAGTGGGAGATAACAGAAATTTTGCGACCAAATCCTTTAGAAGAACGGCTAAAATCGGAAATCAATTGATATTAAAATCAAATCAAATGAACACAAAGAGAGAGAAATTTTAGAGACATTACTTATAATGGAAAAGACAACGACTACGAAGTCAAAGACATTCCAGGGCTCTTTGAAGTAATACCAGCGAAGAGCAAATATTTTGAGCATACATTCAGCAGTAAAAACAGCGATGAAGAATAAGTTGAGTCTCTCCAATACAAGACTATAAGTGGGAGTTTCATCGTACTGATCCATTGCCATTATTATCATATTAAGAGCGATGAATAGCATAATAATCATATCGAACTTCTTGTTTGTGGTCACGTCGAAGATTATTGCTTGAAGTTTGAACTATCAATACATAAGAGTATTGTGAAGACATGTGAAGAACACTTGCATTTCATTGTACTTACACGGGGTCTGGGGATAGCTTTGGCCGGCTTTTTAGAACCCATTTTTTTCATAGCGTTATAATATTTTTTCTGGTCTTCAGTCATAAACATTTCAAGACTACCGCCCGCTTTCTTCTTCTGTTCGTTGAAATTATCGATAATAACTCCAATAAACAGATTTAACGTAAAAAAGGAGCCGAAGATAATGAAGAATACAAAATACAAATACATATATAAATTCACTTCTTTTTCGGGCTGATCAAACTCTTTCTGTTGAGAATCGATGGCGTTATCCATAATTTGTGTCCAACCCTTAAAAGTAGCCTTTCGTTTGAAAAGAAATAAAACGATTAGAGAATGAGTGAAATAATAGGTATTTGTTGAATGACTGACCACTTGAAACAGTGCTAAATATGCGTTCAAAACATTGTCGAAATTGATTTGTGGATTATACCACTCAGTGTTGTTGGCGTTGTCACATGCTAGTTTATTTGGAATGTATGTCGAGTTGTGTTTCACTTTAGTTTCTTTGTCAACGCATTGGTAAAACTTTCCCAGGAATAACTGGACGCCCATAATTGAAAAGATTAACCAAAATATCAGACAAACCAGGAGTACATTGAAAATGGCCGGAATCGCTTGGATTAGAGCATTGACCACAACCTTTCATTGAAAACTAAATTTAGATTTTTGGTAAAACATTGATCTTGTTCAAATTATAAGTTAATAATAAAAATTTAGATATTTTAGAAATGATATAAAATGAGGGGTCATTTGGAAAAGACTCCAACAGAATATTGAAGTTCTAATGAAAGCATTCGTTTTGAGATTACATATAAAGCATACATTGAAAGACTTGAGTGGATAAGACATAAAAGTCGACAAAACATGCAGTGGTTGTACTTACATCACTTCGACCACCGATAGAGACAATCACAGAATAAGAACCCATTTTTAAATTAACAAAAATTGATGTTTAAATGCATTTCACATCAATTTTTTATTATAAAATTCAGGCAAAAATAATAATAAAAGTTATAAATAGTGAGTCCAGTCTTACCCGCATTCCTTGGAATCGAGACAACGCTCTAAGAGGTCTGAGTGCCCGAAGGGTTCGCATTGTTTTGAAGGCCTGAATTTTTCCGGCGCCAAACCAAGTGGCGATTAAATTGATTACTGATACCTACGGTTCGGGTCGGAAACAAATGGCGAAACTAATTAGACCCACGAATACATACCTCTAAAACTTAGAGACTAAGCAATTGTTTTAGAATTTACTTATAATTGTTGTTTTATTTTTGAAATGTTGTGTCAAAACTTACCTGAAATCGAAATATTTAAGAAATACTCAAATGAGCCTTAAATGCGAACAACACTTAAGACAATATGCATTACAAACATACAAAACATTTTCATACAATTAGCTAAAAGTTGACCACAAATACAAAGCCATACCATTAAACAGAAGAACAAACTATTTCTTACGATTGAGACAAAGCATTGATTAAAATGACAGACAAAAGACTGCATTTATATATCGATTCTATAGACCAATGATTAGAGATTTTTATTTCAATTTAGAATAGGTTTTAGGCTTTTGTTTTTGTCAAACAGTTGTTTTGGTCACTTACTCTCATGCCTTCCAAACGGGACATCGCCCGCAACGGTCGCAACGCTCGTAATGTTCTCATGGTTTTGAAGGCAGGTATTTTGCCTAAACCTGCTAGACCAACTCCCCAGTTAAATAATGACACCTATGAGTGCAGCCAATGTTCAATCGCTGTTTTAATAACAGAAGTGAAGCGCCTCAACGCTGGCACTGAAGGGCTCTCAACAGCACTCAACAAATCACTACTAAATCTAATTTAATCTAATTGTCACTCAAATACACATTTCATTCACTCATCATTTGAACAATAATTTCATTATATTTTTGTGTTATTTTAATGAATTGAGACAATTATATTCCTTACCATAACTATTGTAAAGTCGAGCCAACACCAGGCATTTGTGAAATATTTGGCGAACCCGAAGGCAACCCATTTGATAAGCATTTCAAAAAGAAAAATAACAGTAAAGAATTTGTCCATGTACCCCAAATACTCCATAAAGATTTCCTCCTTTTTAAGGTTCACGTCTTCCAAAGCCTTTCAAACAAAATATAAAACATTTAGAGAAGTGATGAAGAGGTGAGACGTATGACATATGTATGACATACCAAAGCCATACTACTTATTAAAATCAAAACTATTACTAATGTCTCAAAATATTTGTGTTCCACTAATTGATAACACCATAATCGGATTTCTTTCCATTTGATCCAAAATGGCGTCTCTTCGAGACATGAGGGACAGTACTTATATAAATACTCGGGGAAGCACTCCGACGGATATTCGCTGATAATGACATCAGCGGTTGCGGTCTCCAACTTGTCTGCATTCATATTCTCTTGCATTCCATTCAAATCGCCGTTTTTGTTGAGCTCTTCTTTAGAACCCATTAGGTCTTCGTTATCCTTCTTGTCCTCATCGAGTGATGAACGACTGGACGGCTTTTTTAGGCTATTATAAGATTTGTTACTCAGATTATCGTCTTCTTTGGACAGCCCTTTGTCTGCGTTTATCATAAGTTTCTCAATTTGTGCGTCTTTTATAGCATTTCCTAATTTCACAGAATTTAAGACATTTCGAGCGCTGTTTTGAAACTTTAGTTTTCCCTGAATTGCAATTTCGAGTCCATCGCCAACAACTACTTCGAGGTCTGTGTGTTCTTTTGGACTCAATTTCTTATCCCTCATAACCTGTCCGTCCATTAAAACAATTTCTCCGCCCGTCATTTCATCCATTTCTTCTCTTATGTCTGCCGTTTGGTCTCCGATTTGGTTTCGAGTTTTTGATCGAATAATCTTTTAATTATATAAAACAAATTTAATTTAATTTATTTAAAAAAATTCATAAAATAACAAACTTTTAAAGCGTGAAGTGTTTTGTTTTTCAACCATTTGCTTCCTCTGGAGAACCGATCAAATGCTTCCTGTAATTTCTTAGTGTCGGCGCTGTCAGATGTCGGCGCCGATAGATTAGAAGCACCGAAAGATGAGAGGAGAAGCGCTAAGAATAAGTTAAGCATTACTAAATTGCCCAACACTACTGTGACCAAAAAGAAGGGCACACAGGGAGCTCCTGACACAAGCATACAGTCCCACATGGATTCAATCCATTCACCGCACAAAACACGAAATACTATCATAAATGAATGCATAAAGTCAACGAAGTTCCACCTTGGTACCTCTCGACCTCCAAAACTAATAAAACAATAAATTATTATTAAAATCAATGAATCGATGAAAAGAAAGTAAAGACACACTTTTCGGTGGTATAGTTTTTGCCGAATAACTGCATTCCCATTACAGCAAAAATGAATATAATTATAGCCAACACAAACGTCAGATTTCCTAAATCTCCGACGGCTTTACCCATAATAGAAATGAGTAAATTAAGTGTTGGCCACGATTTCGCTAATTTGAAGACTCGTAGCTTTAATCAACAATAATTGTATCATTTAATTGATTTAATTATCATTTATATATAATACTCACTAATCTGAAGGATCGCAATACAGATAAACCCGAAACTGAGGCCAAACCCAACTCTAATAATGAAAGAACGACTATAACGAAGTCGAATATATTCCAGCCCTCTCTGAAGTAAAACTTAGGACTCAATGCAATTAATTTCATCCCGGCTTCGATGGCAAACGTCGCCGTAAAGAACTGTAACCATATATTGATTATACATTAATTATTAAAATATTATTAAAATATTATTATTGATTATATCTCTTAAATGCTTTTATTATCGTTACGTTTGGGTATCACTTATATCACTATATATTCAATATATGAGATATAATTTCCTAATTTCTATTAAAGATATGATTTATCCTTAAAATAATTAAAATTAAATGAATAAAAATAAAAATAAGACATCAAATAATAGGAAAAATAAATTGAGTAAAACTACATTTTCAAACTAATCTAAAAGTGAAGTTTATTTTCATTTTGAAAAATATATGAGACGTGACTTCAATTAAAACATTTGAATCAATGATTACTCACATAATTTCCATTTTGTAGCGCAGTTTCAAATTCCTTATCCATATTGTGGTGATCCATTGCCATGAATAGTGTGTTGACTACAATGCATAATGTAATGAACAGTTCCATAAAAGGATCGAAGACAATGAGAGCCACCAATTCTTGAACTCTAACCCAACACCAGCAACAGTCCCAAACACAGAGAATATCTATACACTTTAGGCAACCGGTCAGAAAACGTTCTTTAAATAAGGGTCTCTCCCCTTCCTCTTTATCTGAAGGAAAATAATAGATGGAAACTATATAATGGTTAAGAATGTCCGCTATAAGTGCCCGAAGGAAGTGTAGATATACTATAATTAAACACTTATTAAGTGATTAAAATGGTGTTAATTCACATAAATTTGATCCTCTCATTTGTTAGCTCTCTTTCTCTCTCTCTCCCCTTCCTTTCCCTCTTTCCTACTATAAAATTTTATGCAACAATAATTGAAAGGTATTGTAGAGAAGTGCCAAGAGGCAAAGAGTCTTTTCAGGAGAATTTATGAATTGCCTGATAAATAGTTTATAGACTTAATGTAAATAAAATATTTTTGTATGAATTTCATACAAAAAGAATAATTTGAAACTCATTTATAATTATTAATAGATTCTAATATTAAATATTTAAAAAAATTCTTTACACTATTTTTGAGAGCAATGAGAACATCAAACTTTTAATATTTTTATAATTATAAATATAATATTATCTTACCTTTCAATTAATTCTAAAATACTATTGATTTTAAAACTCTAATCATAAACTATAAGATTTATATCGCTTTTTAATATTTAAAAAAATAAGAGTTTATAACTTAAATTTGAAATGAGATAATACTCTCGACTTTATATATTAATAAAAAATACTTCATTTTATTTTATTTAGATATTTATAAAACTTCAAACTAATGGTCACTTTTATATCTCTATTTATTACAACTTCACTGCTTTTCGAGTGTAATAACTATCGAATTGAATAAAATTTGAACAAATGTTAAAAAAAATCTAATTTCCAAAACGAAAACATTTTATCAGTTCCTCTAAATATTTCTAAATGTAATAAAACATACTTTAAATGAATAAAACTTAAAACTATAAACTAAGTGTTTAGTGGCTATAATTAAAAAAATAAGTAATAAATATAAATGTGAATACTAACCTCGATCACTTTGTTTGCTATGACGACCGGCTGCCTGTTCTATGATGTCGTTGAGAACCATTACATCTAAATTAAACGTTAAATTTAATTATTTAAGAATAGCTATATATGAGCTCAACCTTTCATATCGACCATTGCTTGTCGAGGAGAGGGCTGTTGGTCTAAAAATGGGTTTTCGTTTTGTCTATGCTTTACAACCATATATTCTTCGGTGTCCAACAAATCCTAAAAATGAAAGAATAATTGCTTAACAAAACATTTTTGAATTAATTTTTAATTAAAATATGAATTTTGAGAATCAATTGATTGGAAGTCAAAACAATTGTAAAATATTAGAGAAATTAATTCTAATATTTGTGTTGTATTTCATGCAATGCATTCGTGAATTTCTCAATCAATTGGTGGGAAATCGGATGATTAGTGGGCGCCAGAGATTGACCTCATTGTAGTATTGGTGTATATTTCGTCGGGATCTTAATTGACTTTCTTTAGTCCAAAGACCCCCTCCGCGGCCATAGATGTCTCCGTGAGAAGTGTATGATATACGGGATGAATGAGAAGTATAACTGGAATGCCTTGAATTGAGATTCGTATAAACAGGTATAATGATAGCCCCGTTCTCCTCAGACATAGGAGTTACGGCTGTGCTATCATCAGCATAGGGCAGGTGCTCTTGAGCGTCCAAATAGGTTTGTAGCACTAAAGGTTTGCGATCACCAAAGCGCCGACCATTAGTTCGGGCCCACGTCACGCTAAACTGACTGCCCCGACTGCCCCTTCTTAAGTTGAAGGGCGAACCGGGAAGACTGAGACTGGCCTGCAATACAAAACGGGAAATACACTATTTTTAAGTGATCAGTGCTGACTCATGCACTCCTACGACATGCAATTCGACAATAAGACAATCCATAGACAATTCCAATGTATGTCGAGTGCACTCTATTTGCTCTTTGAATGCAAAACTAAAACTCTATTAATTCGAAAGCTTTTCATTTCTAAAAAAAAAACATTTATTTTAAAACTAAATATTAGACAAAAAATTTGATTTATATTTAACTTAATTCACAAAATATGACATAAATTTTAGGGCGATTTTAACATTATTTGCATTCGAGTTCTCACTAGAGATAATTGGAGTCGTCTATCATCCGATACAATTCACACATTAATTACATCGATTCCAATACAACATTAATACTAATTTGATATCTAAATAAACGATACATACGTTAGTTATCTAAACAATTAAGACAAAGATTACGCCAATCATTACAGTTAATTGTCTAACAGTGCGTTCATTCTGTTTGTAAACCTTTAAAATGATTTTTTTTAACTTTTATCTAATCATTGATTTAGAAATCAATTCTTAAAGAAAATTATTAACAAAAACCAGAGACAACCAAAAGAATTTCACTAAAGTTCAGTTAATTAAAAAATAATAATAATAATAATAATAGAAATAAAAAATCTTATTATATAAAAATTTGTCTTTAATTTGAAAGAAAATAGAGTTTTGGTTAGTATTTGTGGACAAATGAAAAGCATCAAGGCAAATTATAAAGCAAACACTTATACCTAACTAATGATTAATGCATTGTTTTGTTAGAGTTGTAAAGAAATTAAGTCGTGTATTGAATCCATTGGCAAAGATTTGCTGATTTATTATTTGATTTGTGGTCAAACAGAGTGAACGCTCTGAACTAACGGTCATTAAATGGTCTAACATTTCACAACTAAAGGTTCGGTAGTTTAACGATTACTACTGATTCCAGTATCGACTAAACTAAGACTAATTATCTAAACTCTATGACTATATTCTATATCGATTTCGAGTCACAAATGCCGACAATGAAAATATTTCATATTCAAAGATGAATGGAAAGGTCAGCCGAGGAATTGAGAAATGTCTTTTATTTATACCTTGACAAATTCAATGTCGTAAATCGAGTTCCGCCTTATTATTGAAAACCAAAGCTAAAAGTGCGGTTTGGGTCGAGTTTGATATTAAGGAAAAGACAACTAATTTGTATTAACGCAAAAACAAAAGGATATACTATTAATCGGGAACTAAAGGATATGACTTAATACTAGTTTTACACTAAAATTATAATCGTTTTATGAATTACTATTAATTTAATAATCAATTGAAGAATGAATAGGAGTTTCTCTAAATTCTAAATTAAGTACAAAAACTAATGACTATATTATGACTACTCTATTGGTTATAAGAAATTAGATATTTTTGGGCGGATTTTTCTATTTTTAATATTTCGATGAAATGCTGGCAAAGAGTTTATTCAGAAATTAATATTAGATTTTTCACTAAAATTAATATTAGAATAAAACAAAAAAAGCCAAACATTGACTCACTTTTCGCATTTTGCCGTTCAATCGGTTTCGATGTTCGTGAGTGAGACCACTGTCTCCGTCATCACTTTTAATAGAAGACCTGTCTTTTAGGTCCCTATCGTCCGGTATCTTCTCATGATGTCCGACACCAGCACTTGCATAAAGATCATAAGAACGACACGAATAATCGGATGGACTTTTAACGACACCGCTCTCCCTCATAGTGGCAGTCATGGCTCCGCTATCTCTTATGGCTTGGTCCTCTTCAGCCTGTCTGCAGGCCTCAGCATAAGCAGCCTCTTCAGCGGCAGCCGCCTCTTCTTCCTCTTCAGCTTTCTTTTGGAGTTCGTCGTAAGACATGGCAACGATCGCCAAAATTAAATTAAGTAAATAAAATGATCCCAAAAATATAACCACAACAAAGAAGCCCATATGCCAAGGACCTGTCACTCGAAGAATCATTTGATATAACGCCTCCCAGTAATCCTGAGTCATAAGTCTGAAAGACGAGAGGAGAGCCCACCCGAAGTTATCGAAATTAGTGTAACCATAATTAGGGTTTTCACCGAAACCGGCCAAACAGGTGTGGTTTTTGGGACAATGTCTGCAAAACACAATTCATTATCAGTGAATCAAAGTTTGCAAAATTCCTTTAATACAGTTATTAAATCAATAAATTTTTATTTGAGATTCAATACATTTTAATTAGTGTTTCAAAAGTCTTAAAATTGGTGGTGATCCTATCCTAGGTCAGCTCAAATTATTACCCTTTGTCCGGTCAGATCAGTTAAACAAATAAATTTAGGTCAGAACAGGACAACTCTGAAATTTTGTTACCATAGCAACACTTTATATATTATATGATTAATCACTTTTTCTTTTGCCTTTTGAATAACATATTCTTCACATTCTTTAACCTTAAATTTAACTCATTTTCATTAGTTTTTGTTTTTAAATGTGATTCACATTCTATCGCATGAATTTCGTCTAAATCTCAAACTTTTATCAAATGACTAATGAATTATATGAATGATTTGATACCAAAATAACGGACTTTAAAAGTATTAAATTATAATTTTTTTTATATAAATTATATTCATTTTTGAATACTTTACAAAAAATAAATAAAGGCTTCTTTAGCATGGTCAGATCAAGTTGGGATAAGTCAGGTGCGATTTTGAACTCTAATTTGAATAATAGAAAGATTACAATTCATTTAATACATTCATTAATACATTCATTAATACATTTTTTTTCTTTAAAATTATCGAATTCTTAACAAAAGTTTAAACTCTATTAAAATTGAATGAAATAACAAATTAAAAAAAAAACATAATTAAAGTGAATTTAAGCGAAACTTTTAGATCTTTTGATATTTGATTCTGAAATAAACGAATTAATTGAAGCTAAGAAGTGATAGTAATTTATAATAAGTCAAAGTAAGAGTGCATTCATTTGATTCAATCGATAAGAATAAAGTGGAAAATATGAAATGATATTTACTGTGAACTGTTGCCGCACAGGTATGGTTCTGCGCCTTCTGTTTTATAATACCAATTGGTTTCATTTTTGCCCCAATTATACCACTCTATATCGGAGAGTTGGACGGGTGAGTCGCGAATACACTTATGAGTGAGAACTCCCATATAGATTTGTAGTCCCAATAAGGCAAACACGGATAACGAAAAGCAGGTCAGGATTATTACATCCTTTAAGTTTTTTACTGATTCTATGACTGCGCCGACGATTGTTTTCATTCCTGAAAATTATTGTGTATTGAGTATATGTTTATCCGAAAAGAGCCTAAAATGGCACTAATTAGTCCCTAACCTGGAATTATAGCTACAGTTTTTAAGGCTCGAAGTACTCTAAAAGTTCTCAAAGCGCTGAGATTTCCAAGTTCTTTGACTCCCATTGTAAGGTAGGCTAAGGCAATAACAACAAAGTCCAACCAATTCCAGGGGTCCCTCAGATATGTGAACGGTTCCAATATGAAACCTCTTGCGGCCACTTTGAGACACGACTCAAAGGTATAAATTGTGGTGAATATGACTCTAAAAGTGTAAACCAATTAATCGTATTCGAGATGTGATTCAATGTATACTCTGTTCGTTCGATGGAGTCTTCCGGCGGTAATGTCATGATAATGCAATTGACCAAAATTGTGACGATTACTAGAAAACTGAACATAGGGTGGACGAGCATATATATGGCCACTCGACGTATTGGGTTAAACGGATCCAATATCCACAAGGCGTTGGTTGCACTGAACCGAAAAATATCTTTTCCCTTGCTGATCACTGTAAACGTCTATAAATTGACCACAAATATTATCACTTTCCATCTTTTTTATTACACAAAATTTTTTATTACTTTATTTTTCATTCACTAAAACATTATTTTGAGAATTATATCGACTCTAAAGAGAATATTTATTACCAAAATTATGATTCAATTATTTTTTTTCATTTAAATAAAAGTCAAGGATTTCAATCAATTCCTAAATACAGACTTAAATCATAGAATGAATGCAAAAGCTTTGACACAACAAATCAATTATTAGCTCAAAAATGAAGTTTCTAAATAAGTTGTAACTAGTACATTAATCTTTTAGACATTTTCAACAGCGATAAGAAAAAAAGCATTTTTTCTTCACTTTTAAACTGATATTAAATTAATAGCCCTTAAGAAGAATGAAATTTTAAGACAATATTTTGTTGAAAATTAAAATTAGAAAAACAAAATCAAACCCTAAATAATTATTTTATTTAAGTATTCATAAAATGAGTAGACTTAAATGGTATCAAGCTAAATTTATTCATCTGCTATTTTATTCAAGAATACTTTCTTTAGAATTCATTTAATATTAATGTAATATAAAAATAATGAAAGTTTGTGGAAGTGCTCACCATTTTGTTTTGATAATATTTATCAATATCCTCTATCGGCGTTGCTATGAGTTCAGGAGGGAATTCACGTTGAACAGCTCTTGGCAGTGGTAAACCGGCCTCGAGCATTGGATCGGGTTTGAGAGTGTCGTGTGCATGTGGAGCAATGTACGTCTCGCTCTGACCACAAACCAATTATATTAGTATTTTATATATAATTGATTTACTCTTTCCGTTTAAGTTCACTCATTATAAATATTATAGAAATTATTTTGATTTTAATTTAAAAATATTCGACCAAAAGTACAGGAAATTTGTTTATGTTCAGGGTAAAAGAGAATTTACTTCTATACCTATTCTTTATTTTTTTATCAACGAATTAGTGTTTAATTCAGTTTTATGAGAATATTTACTCAGAATATGAGTCGACACACATTTTGCCCTTTCGTTTGTTTACGGAAAATGTTAGTCAATGTTTACTATCATTTTCTCAATAAATTTGAAATAAGATTTGATCGAAATATTATTGCAATTCGTTTTCGTAATCAAATAATAATTATTCCTAAATTTGTGCATTAAATTCACTTTACTATTGATGTAGCACTATAGTGTTACCTAGCACTAATTAATTCTGATACTTTTCAAAACCAATTATAAGTTTAATTCAAATGTGCAAGGTGTTACTAAATTAATAGCTTATTTATTGTAATCAAGATTTTACTATTTTTTTCATTTCATATAAAAATATTTGAATAAATATATTAGAAGGAATAAACTTGGTTCAAATTTGAAAAATCAATGATTTCTAACGATAAATGAAATTCTTAGTTCATTTGAATGTAAAATTACCATGATGAATCGATATCTCTTTCGTATGTTATCCATTTTCGAGTTGAAGAATGTCATAACACGTGACTCTTTTAACCTCTTTTTTGAATTCAACTTAAAGTCATTCATAGAATAATATTCCAAATATTTTGAAAATATCTTTCAATTTGAATGTTTGAGGGAATGTTGTGTTTAGCGGACCATAAAAATCGATTGAACTCATCATTCAATAAGTGGTCCAATAATTATAAAATCATTTAACTCTTTTAGATTGAATTCAATAAAAAATATAAATATTTTATAGACATTAAAAAATATTATCAATTAATTCAGAGAATCCATAAAATCAGTAAAAGAGACTAAAAGAGAGTCAATGAAAACGGATTATTAAACCCAAACATTGGGACAAAAAGTGAATTCGTGGAGACTTTGACCTATATTTTGATAGACAATCGATTCGATCGAATAATAAAATTCTATGCATTTTGAGAATCAACTCATTTGTAGTCGTCTTTCATGTGATTTAATTGAATAATTTGTAAAATATTAAATCATTTGATTAATAAATTACCATGATTAAACCTATACTTATGCCATTTTTAAAAAATTATACTCTACTAAAGTTTATAACTTATTTTGAAAATTGATTTATGAATAATGATCAAGTACATACTTGAAAAGCAATCAAAAAGAAGATTGAATTAAATTTTGAAAATATGGCTCAAAATTAAGTCAAGAATTGATGGATTAAATGAATTTTAAAAATTGTTTTTATGAGAGGAACCATTTTTTCCATCACAGACTTCACTGCTATTCAATAATGCATTAAAAATAATAATTTTTGTTGAATTAAAATATTATATATAAAAGGAGTAATTATTTTGATGCAAAGCATGCAATGCTTGCAATGCTATGAATGCAATGAAATACTTATTGATCGCATAGTGAACAGCGTTTAGAACATTAAACGGATTATAAGAGCAATAGTTTTGTGCAATTGTCACAGATTTTATAATTAAGGGAACAGACCTCGAGCTGAGCGATCCTCCTAGCGTTCTCTTCGGCAATTCTGGCCTGGATGGCCGCGAGTGACTCCCTCGTGAAGGGACGGAATGGCGGAGCATCCTCTTCCTCATTGAAACGGGTCGTCATTACAAATATATACACATATAAACACTCTGTGACCGGACTTAGAGGACACTCTCTTCACACAATTACGTGTTATAATCCTTTTGAATGAGTGGAACATAATATGAATAGAAGTAAACATTTAAATAATAACATCGAAATATCACACATTTATTTAGAAATTGTTTTTTAGGCAAATATTTAGCAGAAGCTGACGATAGTTCTACACTAGATTTACCTCAACTTAACGACTGTAACTAAGGACATATACACAGTTCCTCAATCATAGCACAGAATCGACCGAATTGTTGGGTTCGCCACTAATTCCTCTCAATTTTTACATTTCATTCAACAAAATATTCATTTTTTTCAAAAATTATTAAAGAGTTTATATAAAAATTTGTCTAGATCACTTTTGTTTCAAACTAAATCAAAAAATAATTATTCTTTTAATTGAATTAATATGACTAAGATTATATAGATATATAATAGATATTATCAAGATCATAACAATTTTTATATAAAAAATATTTAACAAAAAACTTAATAATTAACTAAAAAATGATTCAATGAATTGTGTTTTGATTTTTGGGCCAAATTTTAAATTATTTAAAATATTTGTTAAGAATTTGTGATTCACTAAATTTTCTGTTAATATAAAATAAACATTTAATCAATGATTTATAAAACGAATAATATAGTAAATGACCAAGAGCACAATTAAATTGAGGCACAAAAAAAATTTGGGCCCAAAAGCACAATAGTTGAGAACGACTGCTCCGGAATTTAGTCGATTCTGTGTTCAATATTCTGTTGTGGCCTTAGTTACTGTCGTCACGTAAGGAAAGTCTAATAAAACAAATGCAATCTTTGCATTCATATAAATAAATAAATTATTTGTAATAGAATTTTATGAAATTAAAAATTCATAATTTATTCGTTTAAACTATTGATAAATATATAGAAAGAGTTAAGTTTTGGCCACAAATTAAATCGTTTCAAATTAAACCTTAAAATAATGGGAAAGAAATTTTCAAAATAAATAAACATTTTTTCACGAATAAAACAAATAAATTCAATGAAAAGCCTATCGTTTCTGAATAAAAGATAAACACAAGAGTTAACACTTTAAAGAAAAATTTGTCGATTTTTCACAAAAACGTTGAGATAAAAATCATGAAAAAAAATGTTCACAACTAATACCTCAGGATTTTTCACTTTTCAGTCATAATTAGTGTTGATTTGAAGCTTAAATATTAAAAATTTATTAATAATTTTTTAGACTAATAAATTTGATGAAACATGGTCATATAAATAATTATAATAATAATAATAATAATAACATGATAACATGACTCGTTGCAAGATTATTCATTAGAACAAGAAATAGGTTAAATTTAATAAATTCATCTGAAAGATAATATTTTTAATTAACACATCTTTTAGAATATATATTAACAAATCTTTTTCTTCTAAATTGTAATCGGATTCCAAACAATCAGTTTATAACAAAGAATCCGATTATTGAAGATTCAGTTCAATATTATTGCAATCATTGGAACAATTATTTGCATTTAATATTTGCTTATATTCTGCGGAAATTCTGTCCTTTTTTCTGGTTGTGTAGAGAGGAAAGTAACGAAAGTGACGAAGTCTAATGTCTATTTCGTATATCAAACTATCGTAGAATCGATTCTCTTCTGAAACTGTGAGCACTATCTCTAGAGGGAGAAACCAGTCTTAACACAACATCTCTATTCACTACTTTTTTAGAGATCATTATTATTCTCATATCGTTTTGTATTACACATTATCATTATTCTCTTAAAATGTATCAAGGTGTATCATGTTTTATGTATCGTTGGTTTAATAAAAGAAAACACAGATTTTAGCTAGAACATTTATTTGACAAATTATGTAGAGTTAAATAACGATTAGAATGAACATAAATTAAAGTTTCTGGTTAGAAACAAGCACAATATTTATATTATTTATACAGGATATAAAACTATTCATTATAAAAAGAAATGTGAAAGTTAATTAGAAGCAGGATCTTTTCAATTTCAAGAAAATAATTTAGAAATACCCCGAAAATTAATAATGAAATTAAATTTTTTAGATTAATTCGAAATTTTTAGTCATTTTATATAATTTTAAATAAAAATAAACTTCGAATTAAATTTGAAAAACATTTTTTTCAATCATATAAAATAGTGAAGCAATAGATTCAACTCATTTCAGAATCTTTTTATATTAATATTTGGTTTTATAATAGAAAGAAATAGATTTCTATTCAAAGATTGTTAGATATCCTAATATCAAATCAGTTCAGTGATGTCCAAACGAGAGTTTTAGAGTCGAGAAATTTGTCAAAAAATGTTTCTTTTGTTTATTTTGTTAATCATTATAAATATGTCTCTCCCATAGACAAAGATTGTTAACAAGGACATTTTCGAAAGAATATGGACAAAATCCCTCCTGAGATGGAGTGCTTTGCCATCACTGAATGTTATAATACAATTACGACTATTCGGTGACTGAGATTTACTCCTTTTATTCGTAGAATTTAATAAATAAAATAATACTTTAATTTTATATAAATTCATAAATTATTTGAAAAAATATTTAGAGGAAAAAAACAATATTTATAAGAATTCTGATGGAAATAATAACTGAAGAGTAATATATTCAGTTATGTATCCCTGGAATAAAGTAATATTAAAAATATCAGGGATGGCAAAAGACCGAGGTCCAAGGGGGGTATAAGGGGGGGGGGTATTTTGGTCCGAGCTAAGGGGGGGTA
>JAQFZM010000417.1:0-33779 GCA_034695785.1 Galumna obvia
AGAGAGAGAGAGAGAGAGAGAGAGAGAGAGAGAGAACTTAAAGGAAGAGAAAATTGTTTAAAAGTAATTAAAATATAAATTATTATATTTTATAATAAAAAGGTATTTAAAGGAAAACCCGAAAAATACAAGAAATTAAAAACTTGAGTGGATTTCTCTTGAAATTAATTTCCTATCCCTTACTTAAGTGTTATTATCTCTAATCTTAATTAATTGAGTGTTTTATTGAGACAATACCTGACAGAAACACATTTCGCAATCGTCGCGCTCTGCCTTCCATTGAGAGCCGTCTTCGTATATCATTCTCTCATAATAACATTTATGAGTCGGTTCTCCAATCAAATTGTTTTGTGAGTTTTCGTCGTTAATGGCCTTCTTTTGGATATGAGTGTCGTCTATCTGTTCCAGTCCTTCATTTGGAACAGCTTTTGATGAGGACTCAGTTTTAGAGTCACTCTCTGTTTGATTGATTTGTTGTTCAATTAATGTTTTATTCAATTCTGAATTCGCCGTCGATTCTACGAATTCTGGAAATTCTGTATATATATGTATATTAGTGTAAATAAGTTGAACCTAGCTTATATAAAAATGCTAACCTTCTTCACCCGGGCATGTTTTACAACATCTTTCGGGCAAAAGAACTGGATCATCACATGTAGGTTTAGGACATTCATTCTTCAAGTTTTTGCACCTGACTTTGGCAACTACTCTATTCTTTCTTTGTACCTAGACACAATTGGCACAATTATCAAATTTGCATATTTTATATCGATGTCATTCTAAAAAGAATCTAAAGTTTAATCCAAAGCATTACTTACAGCAACGCATTCACAACGAATACAATAATAGACACCAAAAGGTTGTAAATTAGGTTTCCAACGATCGCCGATTTGATGCGTTTCGTTACCAAACAGACACTCTTTTCACACATAAAATAGAGTCAATTTTTTTGAATATCAAAACTGAATATTAAATGCAATAATTTATTAAATGAAAAGTAGTTTTCCTAACAAATAGTATTTGTTTTAGAATATGTTTTCGACAAAAATTTGTTGAATCACTAGTTTTGCGGTCATTTGTGGGGTTTGTGGGGAGTCTTTTGGGTCGCGAGTCATTCGCGAGTCATTGTATTCAAGACTCGCGAGTCATCCATATTTTCAATTAATTTTAACATAATATGAGTTAAAATTCTCTGTTAAACCTCTTAATCATTAAAAGTTATTTTTTTCAGAATAATTATCCAAAAGATATTTAAAATAAACATAAAATCATATAAAACATGTGATATAAGCATAGCATTATCAGTAGTATGAACATGGTCAACTTACCTGTAGCTTTATTATGATGGTGATGGTGATGATGATGTTTATTCATTGAATCTTCGATTAGAGGGGGCTTTAATTTTTTTGGGGCGGCCTCACACACACTTATTGCATTGTTCAAAAGTATGAGCATGGTCACATATATTGTGAGTCTAATGAAAGCACTTTTATTAATTCCAAAAATCATTATTTCGGCGGTAATTCACTCCAATTGGAAATCGAGTCCAATATATACGAATACATTAAACTGTTTGAAAGCGAGTGCTTCACACAAATAGATAGTGAAAAGTGTGACTCTCTCTGACTTACTCTGTGTTAAGCCTGAGCTCAACTGAGAGGAGAGTTTGTGACTGCTTGGGATGGAATATATATAGAATATACACACAATATATGCGTAATATATAATTTCCTTTACCGATAAGAGAGAGAAATAGTAAAGCAATAGTAATGGTTATAATAAAAAAAGGCGGAGTAATAGTAGTAATAGAAGTAATAGAAGTAATACTAATATTCACTTATTTCTTATATTCACAACTTTTTTCGACTTTTAGTTAGTTTGCAGTTTAGTAGCACTGATCACAACATAACTTTATATGAATCACAGCACTGGACTACTGACCAAAAGTGATGATACTTATGACCATGCTTATTCTTATAACTTATGACTACTTTTCTTAGATATTTGATTTGTTAGTACTCGACTTATCGCATAGAAATATAGTGTGGAAATGGTATTTCTGGTATTTACTGATGGAAGTGTTTGGTGGTGAGTGTGTCGCACCTGGTGTTGACATTTGTCAAACCCAGTCTTAAGTCAAGCCTTTTATTATAATGTCGTATATGTCGTAAAGCCATATAAACTTTTTGATCTAAAGACAATCACCAGTTAGTAAATGACCTCAATCTATATGAGTAAGAGCACAGGCCTATTATGGCTGAGCCAATGGGTGGTCATGTCCAGTACCACTCACTTCACACCTGCACCAATGGATTCATTAGTGTGACAACTGGTCTCAGGTGTCACTAAAGGCTTAACGCCTGAGCCCTAACAGTGTTTTAATTACCAGTGGTTCTGATGCTCTTCACCTCTGGTCCAGAGATTTATCACAAGAAATACTAATCCATTACAAAAATTTCTCGATTAATATCGCTTAAGGGCTCACTTCTGAAGGGAGTATCACTTCTTGTGAGCCCTTAGTTTGCATTTGAATGACTAACGATTCCTATGACTGAACGAAGAGATAAAAAAAATAAAGAAAACGAAAATTCACACAAAAAATACTTCTGAAACACCAGTCCTTGAATTGTGTGATCTTTTCTTGAAAGGACTTACAATTTTTTAAGTCTTGTGTTCACATCAAATAAAATCGTTAATCTTTTTCTTCAGTTTTTATTTTTCTGTTTTGAAAAACTTTTTTCTTTATATTTCTCTTAAGATTTTCATTGAATATAAGGACTGAAATGTTTGGCGAAAAAACGCTTTTTCTGTCGCAAAGAAATTATCGATTCATTAATTATATATAGATTTTCGATTGAAATTCATTGAAATGAAGAAAAAGTTTCATTTCTTTCAAAAAAGATATCCTTAACTGAAATAATTGAAATTTAAAGCAATAATTGAATTCGACTTTTATTCTCAAATATAAGAGACTTTGACTTTGAATTGAAGTGAAATCATTTTAAAACTCATCTTTTGATAAATATTTTGGAAAATAAATCAAAACCCAAAATATATTAGAAAAACAAATCGATTCTATGAACAGATGTTTAATCGAAAAAACAACAGTAATTACAAGAAAATTGACGCCAAAAAATGTGAGACAAATAATAGACAACAAATCAAACTCTTGTTATAAACGATTGCAAACGAAGTAAAAACGAGAGAAAAACTAATTTAATTTCTTTATGGCATTCGTTGCAATCAATTAAGAGTTTTTGGTTTTGATATATAGTCTGCGATACCATACGTTCCTTTGAGTAGACGACTGGACTCGAGTGGCAAATGATCTTTTGGTATTCGAAAGGGCCCGCAGTCGGCCTCATATATCATCGGCAGTCTTAACACCCAATATGTAGACTGAGTTAATCGGACCGGTTCTGAGTTACCCGCATAGAATATAGGACAGGGCATCGGCGCCGGTTGCACTCGGGGGTTCAGAGTCACGTTTACCGGCGCTTTAGGTGTGACCACATGTATTCGCATTAATTGCGCCAAAACGTTAGGCTTTCCCTGTCGGCTGTCGGTTCCAATCATTGCCAATGAATGAGACGTTGTGTCAAAAAAAGAGTAAAAGAGTTATTCCATTTTCAAATAAACAGTAATTCCATTATTTATTGCTCTAATGTTTGCCTTTGGATTAGTTTAGGTGTAGAGCACAGGCATCGACTGCCAATAGTATGAAGTTTAGAAAGAAGGGAAAGGTATGAATGGAGAGACTCACTTGCAAACACATGGGAAGTATAGCGGCATATCATTGCTGGCGATCCGGTTGGCCGACTCCTTAACGATACCCATATTTGCTTTGAGTACAGAGTCTGGTCCACTGGCGATGAAACGATGTCCTCTCTGGCACTCATATTCAACGCCTATGAATATCTTTACTGTGAATTGAGTTCCGTCTGAAACAACAAAACCATTGAATGAGAACTCAATGCAAATAATAAACAAAATAATAAAAAAGAGAAAACATTTGAGAAACAGATAAAAACGAAGAGCTATTCTTTCTTAAGAGCACAACCTTTAAATGTCTTCTTATTCTTAATGCCCGGGGGCCTCTTTCCCTCCCAGAGTGGCGGCAAATGCCCGGAATGCTCTAATTTGACCGTCACATCCCATGGAAGAAGAAAATTGGCACCACTTATAAATCCTGGCTGATCCTGAAGACCAATATTATGGGAATAAAGGCTCGACGGCCCCAAACACACTAAAGACCACGAACTGAATTTAGGCAAAAGTCCCGGCGGACTCATTGTATGTAACATTCCGGGCAAATATTCTGTTGTTGACGACTGATGTAGAAATGGCACTAAATATGGACTTTCACTTTCGCGGATCACTAATCGGATATCATTTTCTCTATCAGTGCCGTAGTGTTCACTTTCATCGTCTTCACTACTAGTACTCGTCTCGTCGTTATCGTCGTCTTCTATCAGTTGTTTAACTAATTGTTCCGATCGTTCCAATTGTGGATCAGTTATTTGTTCATCAGATGTGTCCACATTCTCTTCAATTAATTTGTTTTCGTCTTCGATATTGATTTTATGGAACTCATCCAAAAGGAGATCAGTATTGAGGTCTGCACTGACCCCCTGTTGGGAAAGATTAGTAAAAGACGAAACACCGGCGTCTGGCTGTGACTCAAAAGGTAAATCTCCGGGAGTTAGAGAGGGATCGAATTGAGAATTGGAGGCTTTTGAATGAACAGGACTTCTGGGCAGAGGAGCGGTGCGCGCGGGCTGTATATTATCACTACTCGGTTCAAACACTGGAAATACAATTCTCTCGATATGACCACAACTACATTTAGTTCTCATTAAAGTATAAAAGTCATGATTTGCCGCTTTTACAGTGAAAGGGTCTTCTCTATTAGCCTGTCGTCGACCACAATCACAGGCACTGATAATTTTAGCGGCGCTCACGTGTCTCATCGAAGGCAACCTCTTTTCTGACTCAGAATCAGAATCGTTGTCATCACTACTCGAATCCTCTCCTTTAAGTCTATGGACGGGATTTATGCAATGATTGTCAGTTAGACTCAACACTTCACACATTTGTCGTCCATTTTGCCAATAATTGTCGCATTCGATTCTTAGTCGTTGTGCGTAATCATAAAGAGCGGGACCTCTCGCTTGAAGTGTAAAATGTTGTAAAGCGTGCGCTAATTTACGTTCGTGAAAGTCACGGGTATAATGAGGGGGCAGTGCGTCCTGATATATACCCATTGCAATCGGTAAACATTTAGCGCACCGGCTCTCTGAGAAACGGGTGTCGATATCAAGTGATGAATGCAATGAATTCAATATTGTTTTTAAACTCGAATTTTCGATATTATCAGAGAATAAAAGTTCTTTGAGTTTAAGTGTTATTTGAAAAAACTCTTTAGGAGTGGGTAACTCGAAAGTGGGCGCTCCCGCGTGTCGTCCAATGTTATCATCAAAGCCTTTCGTGTGAGCGATCCCGATATGAGTCCATAAAAAGTTATAAAATGAGTCCAATTCATTATCCTCTTCGCTGTCACTACTGTTTTTGTCTTCAGTGTTACAATATTTGATGAGTCGCTCCAATAAATAACTACTGGAATCACGAATTGTCGGATCTTTAGTAGTGATGTGAACGTATTCGTTGTGCGCCGAAACAGCAAACAAAGAGTTTCCGCTAATATTTGTAATGACACGACTTTTTCTTAATATTCTGTAGATCTGGTCTTCCAGTTGTCTCTCACTGTTTTGAAGTCTTTCTTTTGAAATGTAATGATTTTGACCGAAAGACTCGAATACAAAGAGAGCTCTGGGACTACAGGGACGACCTGCTTGTATCCAATCAGACGGTAGTGATGCTAAACACTGCAAACTTTCCGTTATAATTGGCTGCAACTTCTGTCGGGTTGAGTCCAGAATTCGAAACAGATTTATATGACTTAAATCGAAATGTGGCGAAGGATTGACCACAATTACGATATGACTTAAATGGAAGAGCAATAAAAGTGCTTTACATAGATTTGTCTGTAAGTCGGGCCACACCTGAAGAAAACCCTTTTTTTGTATAAATGATAAAAAAAATATTAAAAAGAGATCAAAAAAAAGATGAATTCTTCGAACCCTTTCGTAAATTTCTTTTTCAATATTTTTGCAGATCTGAGTCAACGCCAACGAATCCAAAACAGAAGTCAAGTGAAGAAATATTACTTTATTTCTGTCGTCATAATAACCATCGATTTGACAGTTCTGTCGACAAATTAATGATATGTTTATGAGATATGAGTGAAGACAATACCGTTTTCTCGAAGTGTGTCTTCGTTTGACAGAAGAGTCCGCGGAAGACGTTTTTGCCGATCGATTGATCGATAAGAGAAGCCTTACAGTTGTCCGCAGAAAGACATGACTTCCCGATGACAGACACGACACATATCTTATGCTTACGACTGGATCCGCGACACTTATCTATTAATTCAATTGAATTTCTGAAACGATTAAAATAAAATCAAATTAAAATTGAAATGAATTTATGAAACATTAACTGACTTAAGACTCTCGTCATTATCTGAAAATATTTTAAAACTATGGTTCAGTCCATTGGGATTAGCCGTCGGACCATTTCCTGATGGAGACATTCCTAAGACATTGATTTCTTCAATTGATTTAAACTAATTTAATATTTGATTATTTTGTTTTGTTAATGTTTGGGTCTTTCAAACATTACGTAAGCCTTTTGTGATCTAAGTTTTGAAATTTAGTTACAAAATTGAAATAATATAAGAATAAACAAATTTAAGAATTGAATGCATTATTTGAATTACAATTCTTAACAAAATTTTGTTGTCAATAATATTGGATTTCAATGAAAAATTTCTATTAAATAATAGATACAAATGAATACCATTTGTCTATTCATATATTATTTCATTCACACTAAAGCCATTCCGGTTACTTTGAAACTCAAATCGAGTGTAGAGTAAAACTTACCAAAAATGATGTCTATTACGTGAATAGAAGCGTATAATTCATAAATTCAGACATCATTTTTGGTAAGTTTTACTCTACACTCGATTTGAGTTTCAGAATAACCGGACTGGTTTATGATTTGGAATTAAAGAATTTGAGCATGTTCATTCTTATGAATCCACAAGTTATCTACTGAATCTATAGATCATATTATGAGTTATAATTGTTATTATTTGTTAATTATTAAAAATATAGAATCGATGGATAATTAGAGGAATAAATAAATAATTGATTGAAAAAAGGGATTAAATGTTAGGAAATGAATTTGAGTTGACGTTAAACTAATGAAAACAAAGTATATAAAAGGCTTTTTCTTCATTTCCTATTTGTTTAGTAATAGTTATAGACTTTTGTATAAATAATAAAACACCAGAAATACAATAACTTTAATTACATTAATCTTCCATTTAATAGGAAATTTTCATAAACTTTAATTATTCAAGATCATTTTTATGGCCTTTCAGAGACAGGGCGTTACTTATAACGGAGCAATAAATTTCTTGATGTCGGCGAACATCACTCTTAATATTGATCTCTCTTACAATCGAACAGGAAGTAAATATCTGACAGTCTCTCTCTCTCTCTCTCTCTCTCTCTCTCTCTCTCTCTCTCTCTCACACACACACACACACACACACACACACACACACACACCATCACTAGACAGGGTAATGCACACTAGCACACCATAATTCCATTTAGTTTTTTTTGTTAGTTATGTAACGCCACTCAAAAGATCAGTGGCCCTAAACGATAGCACACATACATCAATGAAAGTTTCAATAATTGTATAGAATCTATAGATGTATGTATGTGTCGGTGCTATTAATGGTAATGAATCTGAAATGAAGTCTACAGACAATAATTAAAGGGTCATTCAATGGGTTCACATTCACATTGAAACTAATGTTAGAAAAATCGTTATTTAAATAATTATTTTTATATTAATATTATAATATTCTGTTCTTTATTTCTAATCGTTATTTGGAATCAATGTTTGCCATCATTTCGTTCGCAACACTTTTTCTTTTATTATTTATATTCTGTTCTCTATTTGACTGGAAATGGTGTTTGCATTTCATTGTTTATCTAAATATAATTGGATGAGAGACACAATGAGACACAGAATAATTTGTTGCCTTTTGTTAACTTAGTCGAGGATCCACTCATTAGTGTTTGAGTTTATTTTAGAATTATTGGGTTTATGTGAAACTCATTTAATTTTAGTCACAGAAAACACTTTTAATATTACGCTCTTCTCAACAGATTTTATGATAAACACAATTCATATCTCATATTACAAAATATTCTCTGAGAAAATCTGTCAAAAAGTTGAGTCTAAAGCCATTCATCTATTTTTATGCCTTTAAAATAATAATCTGATGACTTGTAGGATAGTTGAGGCACAACCACTTTGTTATTGAAATTGTTCGACCCTTTCATTAGTTTTTCAATTTATTTTTCATATTATTTTTGATTAAAAAAAAAGTTTAACAAAACATGAAAATCATGAAATGCATCAGAGGATACATTGACTCTTCTGACTCTTCTGGGAATCCTTTCTTTTAGTTTCAAACAAATTTGATTAATAAAGTATGAGAAATGATTAATGTTTAATTCCTTTGAGAAAAATGAGACTGTACCAATTTTGCTAACTTATTTTAATTATAAACACTTCTTATGATAACTTCTGAGGGAATAATAATATTATTGAGACATAAAACCGATGAAAGATATCAGAAATAATTTTATAAATATTATATTTGTGCACAAATTCATAATATTTGACAAAATTTGATGATTTTTGAATAAATGTTTTCAGAATAAATTGTTCGAAACATTTATCTCATAAAACATTTAACTATAAATAGTGTTAAAGATTAGAAAAAAATGTAGAAATGGATCGACGCAAAAGTCACGCAATCGATTCATTGTCTAAATTATAAATTATTAATGTTTTCGATGTATTTTTTATACGATTTTTATTCTCAAAAATCCCGGAAATGAGAGTAAGTGTGTGTACAGTCTCTGTCGTCTGTAATGTCTGTCATCTCATCTCATTTGCAATTATTTTGATGTCAATTGAGATAATTCTTTTATAAATAAATAAAATGATATTTTCAGAAACAATGGCTTTCCTCTCAAGTCAATGGAGTGTAGGACTGATTGAATGCTTGTCTTTTTTATACAATTATTAATTATATTTAAAATTTCTATTTAAGGAACGGTTAAAACAATAAACAATATTTCATGTTTTGATTTATTAAATGTTATATTTAGTTATTATTCACTTAATTAAGAGTTCGACGACTAAATTGTTTAAACTTTCGTTAACTCATTGAAAAAGTCAATAGATTTGAAGTCAATTGCCTTTTAAGATAAAGAATATTCTGTGCTATTATATAGTGCTGGATATCTGGCTGTTCTCTGTTGGCGTTTATATGATTGATAGTCAAGTATAAGGAATTTAATTATTATATTCTGAGTCCTTATATTCATAAATAAAATATCGAAACTAATATTCACTTTTTCATAACATATGTGAGAATTTAATGGATGTCTTCAAGAATTTATCATATTTTCCCTCTTTTTTTCAAAACTTGAACTTCATTTAAGTCCTTATTTTGAGAAAATCCTTTTTATTGAGAAAAATAAAGTAAAAGAATATTAATATTTCTTTGAGATTTGGTTTTCATTTATATAAGAGTTTTGTTGAATTCAAGGATATTATGTTTTTGTGAAATAAAACTCTTATATAAAATATCGATTACTCTTTTGAATAGAATTTCATTATTGATGACTAGAGCTGTAAATTATAGTCTGTTTTTGATTTGTTTTGATCTAAAATTCACTTAATTTTACATTAAAGTTAAGTTTTGATGTAAATTAACATTTTGTGTATAATTCCCATTTGGGGAGAACTTTGTTTGAATCCGAAGTGAGTGTCGAGTTGTGGAAAAGTCGATCGATCAAAGGGAATGTCACGACTAGAATTCATTCTGTGTCGAGTCTTTTCGAGGTATTTCTTTTTGATTAAAAACGTCATTCAATCGATTTGAACCGATTTTCAATTAAAAGATTAGAACAGAAACTAATATTTTGATCCAATGATTGATCACTAAATTATTTGATAATATTTATAACATCTTATCTAAAGTTGTTTTTGTAGTTAACCTAAACTTTTGATCGTTTATTCAATTATAATATCGATTCTCAAAAATTTCAAAATTAAGGCCACGACTAATACCTTTTTTATTTACCTTATATTTAATTAATAGATTAGAAGAAACGATGAATTTAATGAATAAATGCTTTCAAATATGAATTTAAAACTGAAAATAATGTATTTTATTCAAGATTTGAGTCACGACTCTTTTGTGGAAAACCTCTTATGAAGTCATAATTTTTTTCTGTATTATAAATTGAATGAAAATGTTTCAAGTTTATTTTAAATTATCGACTTTTTAATGAAATATTTCCCAAATAATCGTTTCCTCAATGAATGAGATTTTAATATATTTGAGAATTTCCTTTAAAAATCGATTATAATTATACACTGTTCTGGAAATTATCCCTAATTTAGTGAAATGTCATTCCGTTTGTTTGAACTTTAAATTGTTTGACAAAAACTTATCGTTTGTTTGATTTCAATAACATTTTGAAGGGAAAAATTCAATTCAAAACCCATTATTTTTCGGGAATGAAAAAAAATCGCTCTGAGTTATGCTGTGCTCTTTCAAAGTCATTGTTTATTAGTTTCAATGTTATGTTTGAGCTCCGATTCACAAAACTGAGACAATACTCTTCTTTTTCTCAAATGACAATAAAAGTCCATTTATTTAAGAATACAATTGAATCGAATTATTAATTCTTTTGTCGCTATTAATTGGTTCAGAGCTCTGCAAACAAAATGTAATCATATTTTTGTATAAACTTTTTTTTATGCGAAAATCTAATGAACCTTATTTTTCATTTGAATTTCCAAATGAGTGACTCTCTATAGTGAGTATATCTCTATAGTTTGTGTATACCTGTGCGACGCCTAAAGCCTGATCTCAGTTCAGAACTGATGTTTTTTTTATTATAAATATTTAATAGATTTTGTTCTAATTTTTGTTGTTTAACTCATATCTAATTATTGAGGGGTCGCCCAACTGATTAAATGGTTGTAATAGTTGCAATTTAGTTAGAAACTTGCTCAATTTGATTTTAAAGATTGTGTCATGGGATAGGAGTTGTTTCGAAAGCTGTAAATTTTTATAAAAACAATTTTTATTAGATTTTGGGACACAATTCAGTTCAAAAGTCAATATTAAAATATTTGGTGAGTTTTAGAGATTAAGTTCACGAAAAATCAATAAAAGTTATTAGGATTTGACTTAATATGAAGTCTCATATTTAGGACAATAGTATTAATGAAATATATCTGTAATTCTCTTCATTCCAAATGACTTTTTGTTTGTTTTCATATTTCATTTTATTATTTGGGTTTCAATAAAATAAACAATAAAATTATAATCACTTTTTTATTTCAAATGTTTTTATTGAATTAAGAAAAAAATATTTTATTTTTATTTAAATATTTAAATCAAATTTAATTAATTTTGAATAAAAAGTTTATATCAAATCCTTTTTATAATAAGAAAAATCAAATGTAATTAATTATAATATAAAGTTTTGTTTGATATTGAACTTGGACAATTTTCAACTTTTTATTTTAATTATTTGATTATATGAATCAATAATTCTAAAAACGTTCAAAGATTTATTGATAATTCAAGAGAGGTTAGCATGATACATTAGTTTTCTTGACTTTTCATAATAAAATTACAATTTGATTAATTGTAGCTTACTCATTTTTCAATGACTGATCGCTTTTTTATGATTAGATTAGATTTGTTTAAACCGATTGACGTATAATTTTGTTTTAAACCCGTTTTTTATTATAAAATATTAAATAATTTATTTTAAAGTCAACACCTTTTCATTCAATTATATGAATTAATTTGTTTTTCCTTCTGGGAAACTCATTTTAAATAAGCATATTACTATTTATCCATACTACTCCCAGAAAATACTGGGTTATTCTTTAATTAATATTATTATGTATTATTAAAATATTTATTTTAGAACTAGGTAATCTACATAAAAAATCAAAAACAAAATTAAAGATCAATTTTGTAGTCAAAAACAAAACTAATATTAAAAAGAGATTATTAGTTACCCATTAATAAATATTAATAAACAAGCATAAAAAATGTTAATTAGCATAGATTCTAATGACCCTGACAAGCCTGACAACCCTATTAACCACTAATTGGCACGAAATTGAAAATTAGTTCTAATTATTTGACTTTTGTTTTATCGAAAACAATTTAGATTAAGATTTTGATAACAATTAAGTGTTTTGACACAACTCTTTGTTTGTCTTTATCTTAAAGTTTATGAATATATAAATCATTTTTTTCTTTTTGTTTAATAATTTATTTTAATTTAATTCAGACATCAATTATTAATCAAATGATCGGTAAAATTATAAATATATAAAAAATGGGAAAATTCTTATTAGAAATAAAGCCCTGACTTTTGAACTTTTTCTCTGACGATATATTAAAGGTGTGATTGAATTAATGTTTGCCTCAAAATCCAATTATGACTAAATGTTTATACTTTAATGAATAATAAAATAATTTAAGGAATGATAGCAAAGATATCAATAATAGTGATTATGATCTCATGATTTGTTGTCTATTATTTCTGTTGACGTAAGACTTGAATCTAGTAAGTTTTTGTTTGTTTTATTTGTCCTAATATTTGTTATTAAGAGTTAAGAGTCGACAAAATTTAGTCTAAAATACAGTTTTAGTCCGGATTTGGAAAAGTATTCTAATTTCTATTGAATTTGACATTTTTGAGGTCAAAACCCAATCATTTCTTCAGTGAATGTCTTGCAGTCAATGATAGAAACATTTCTGTCTAATGAAGAGGAAAACATTCATCTAATTAATGAGAAACCATTTATTTAAACCAGGAAAATCTGAGAGAATCACCAGGGAAAAGTTCAAATTTTTGCAATAATCTTAGAGATCTAGTTTGAGATTATGATCCAGCAATTTGTATGAACTTCTCAACACTTTAAGAGATATTTCAAAATTGTTTTAATTGAAAGATAAGAGATTTTTGTTGGTTTGGATGAATTGGCGTTTCATTCAACTTAATTGAATTTAACGACAATTTTTGCCGAAAAATAATTGCCTCTAAAATTAAATTGTTTTTCATGACTTCATTTTCTATTTATTATTATTAAAATCCAATTATTTATAATTTAATAAACAGTGGAATCAGAAAAATAAAACTAAAGAATTAAACGATTGTTTTTGAAGGACAGCTAAGTTTGAATTAAAATTTTATTTATTTATATATTCTATGGCTTTAGGAAAAGTGTTTAGAAAAGAGCACTGGTATTACACACAAAATATAAATGAATGGAAATTTAAATCCCAACCTTTAAAGTGCCTGAAGTCGAGTGTAAATGATTTGAAAGGAAAAAAAATTTATGCCATTAAACTGTTTGTGATATTAGACTAAATAACGAGTTTTCTTATAAAAATTTCAAAGTATTTCTTATGTATTAAATACTTTCACAATTCGTATCATTTTTGAAAAGTTATCGTAACTTATATTTCGTTTAGAATTTAAAGGAAAAGTTTTAATATCTTTAATAATTTTTGTGATCGAAATTTGTTTAAACATTGATATTAATGTGTTTTTTGTCAATCATTTGATTTTAATTGAATTGTTTTTCAAAGTTTTGTCTCTTATTATTGAAAATACAATTAATAGAAATCAAATAAAAAATAATAATTATTCGTTTAAATCATTAGATTATAAGGAAGTGAAAAGTTTTTCATTTAATTCTTTGAAAAAATTAACTTTTATTGAATGAAATCTCAAAACAATAAATTTTACGAACAATTGTCAAAATACGCGATGCCATTGACTTTGTCGGACAACCGCTCATCTAATTGTCTCACAAATTATAGTGATGTCAGTGTCTTCACTCTGCCTTCTCTTATATCCTTCAACTATAGAAAAAGAGGTAGACTTTCAACTGAAAACAATGAATGGTATGCTTTTTGCAAATTTTATCTTAAAATCCTTTGAGAAAAAAAGGCTTCCAATGAAAACAAATAATTATTTTGATTGCATTCAATCTAATGATTGTTTTCATGACTTCTCTATTACTTTATTACTTTTAGTGGTTATTACTTAACAGCGGATAAAATATGATTATCGCTATTTGACAACTTTTATATTAAACTCAATTTATTTGAGAACACTTCAAATCTATTACCACTTATTGTATATTTTCAGTGAATTTAATGATATGATTGAGTCTAAAGTTTGTATAAAATTGTCGTTAAATCCAATAATATTATGTGAAGAGAAATTGAGTTGAGTTCAGTGGAAACAATTGAATAGAGTTATGCTGTGCTCACAGAATCGACACAATTGTTCGCTAAACGAAAAAATGATTCTCAAATTTTGTGAAGAAATGTCACTTTTATGTCAGAGTCAGTCTTTTATACTTAAAATGAGAGAATAGACAAACAAACAGTAAAATGACAGTCCATTAAGTAGTTAAGCGCTCATCCGATCCTTTAAAAAGATAGACAGACAGTGAAGAAAAAAAGTATTCTTTTGAGATTCGTTGTGACAGCGCTTAACAATTGAGTTAAACGCTGTTAATGACTGACTCTGTATTTGACCCCTGACTCAGTCCTTATGGAAATAAATGCACGAATTATTAGTTATATTAGAGAAGAGATGTTTGTTTTGGAAACACTTTTAGTTGGTTTTCATTAGTGTTATGTAAAGTGTTATTATGGGACGAAACGTAGCTTTTATTCATATAATATTTTTTTAAATGTTTAGATAAAAGTGAGGCTTAAAAGTGTTCCGCGTTGTTAAACACCGTCTCTTCCCTCCATTCCCTGTAAATGATTGGAATCTACACCAGAGAGAGAACACAATTTTCTGGCGTTCGTTTTGAAGCCCTCATCCAATGCCGACAGTAGAGGACATTCACCCCTTCTTTCTATTCTATATACCAAAAGTTCTGTAGATATGAATTTAATGGATATTCTATGTGTTGGCGCTCTTTCTATACATTGAATGTACAGAATATATACTTTCGTGCTTTGAATCGGTTGTAGCTCTGGAATCATAGCAACGTATTGTGTGCTGTGCTTTACCCGAACTAATGCTTTAAGTCTCTCTGTTTGTGTTGTGGTGTTCTGTATTCTAAGTGGCTGTTCTGTGCTGTTGGATACCGAAGATTCTGTATTTCGATCGACCGGTGCTCTCGACAGTCAAGTCTGAACTTCAGAGCATTTTTGTTCGTTTTTGTTGTTGGTTTGTGTGCTCTCCGTTAGTGAGAATACACGTGAAAAGTTATGCGTTTGTGGTTTTAGACTTTGCACTGATGTTTAACAGTTTATTCTGCGCCAAAAGTGTTCATAAACTGTTTGACTGTTGCACTGAATCACTGCCAGAATCTGTAATATGAGTCTCTGATTCCAACTCATATGTAATACAATTCGATTTCTTTTTGAAATTCAATAATTGATTGAAACCTAAGAATATAATTGATTTGAAAATTGAATGTCTAATCAAATGATTAATAATTGGCTTATTTTCTGTCGTAACATATATTGTGAGCACTGATTACTCGACTTTTGAGTCAAACTTAGTTTTATTCAAGAATTAATCAAAATATTATACAAATTGAGTGGAACTGCAATATCATCGTCTGATTGCACATATGGTAAGCCCTAAATTGTCATCGACTAGTTTTTAAAAGTGTGTTTCAGTGCCACTAATATTACAGCCACTCGTTTGAGCGGTTCCTCTCAGAGAACAGAAACAAAACTTCTCTCCTTTGCTGTTATGTTTGAAAAATTCAATTATTTGTTTGAAACAATTCAGTCGACAACTGGTCTGCAATGAAATGGAATAACAAATGTTTGATTTCATTTTAAACTTGGTCCAACACTAAAATCTCATCTTTGATTTCGTTTGTAATAATGGTGTTTGACTTTAATAATGCTCACCATTTGTGTTACGCTGTAATTACCCGAATACTTTTTTTTATAAGTTTTAAGTTTTCACTCTTTTTTCATTCCAAATGCTTTTCAATTCTTTTGACGATTTTTTATTTTAATCTCTTTTTTGACTCTTTTTTTAGTTTTTAATCAAAATATTTCTTTTGTTTTAATATAAAAAGTACCTAAAATTCAACTTATTATTTGATGGGTGCTTTACTCCGGGATATTTGACTTTTAGTGTTTTGAATTTCAAATTATTTTGTTGTTTGAGGACTATCAATTTGTACTTGAACATACTTGTATATCGATTTTATCACTATTATTTCGATCTAATAGTCTTTGATTGTCTTCAATGCCAACAATAATTGATTTTAATATAAAATAACATTTTTTTTTATTGAATAGTAAATCGAGTCATAAAATGGACGGTTCGGCCGAATTTATGGAAGCATTACCGCCGACTAACGATGGCGTGCGGTTACCACAAGTTCATTATATAAATTCAGATCACTTGTCATCTGCTTTTGCGGCCATGAATTTGATGCGTCAGAGCAATCAGTTGTGTGATATTAGTTTGGAAGTACTCGATAACAGCGCACCGGCAACAGCACAAACTGGACCCACATCTCCCGTCTCGCCGACAGCAACTGTTCGTCAGGTCAGGGCTCATAAGGTTGTGTTGGCCGCCGCCAGCGCTTACTTTAACGCTATGTTCAACAGTAAGTATTTTTAAACTTTTTTTCATTTGAGATAAAAAGATTCGATAAATATTTTTAATTAAATTCAATTTGAATTCTTTGATGCGATAAATGAAAGATAAATATAGTTTTCATTTAAAAGACATTTCGATTAACAGTATTTAAGAGATTAAATCGTAAAATAACTATTCGGATGAAATAACTTCTGATTGTAATTTAAGTGCTTTTAATTTATTATTTAAACAAAAAAAAATATTTTTAATTTCAAATTTTAAAGTCATTTCAAATGGATTTGAATTTCTGTTTGAGTCTCGACTTATATTAATATAATATTTGAGTAGAGCTGAAGTTTACAATTATTTATTAAAAAGTAGTGATATTTAAATGACATTTACCACTATTTTCAGGTTAAATAATGGTGTGAATGACTTATTCTGTTTATATATTCAATTATTATATTATGTTTTGGGAGTAAACATAACTTTATTCGTTAAATTATAGTATCAAATATTGTGTTTATAAGAGAGAAAAGTTTAACCAAAAACTGTTGAATTACTTCTGGAATTAAATTCATATTTAAATAAATGAAAAATTATTTCTTTTTGTAATCTCAGGTGAAATGTCAGAGCGTAACAAATCTGTGATAACTCTTCATGATCTGGACATGAGTGCCCTCAACCTTCTAGTCGATTACGCCTATACGGGACAGATATGCATAACTGAGGACAATGTCCAGTCACTACTGCCAGCAGCGAGTCTTTTGCAAGTATCTTCAGTACGTGAAGCATGTTGCAAATTTCTTTTACGACAATTACATCCTTCCAATTGTCTCGGGATTAGAAGTTTTGCAGACGCGCACTCCTGTGAGGAATTGCAAACCACTTCACATAAATATGCTCTAGAAAACTTCCAAGAAGTGGCCCTCACAGAGGAATTCCTTTTATTACCGGTGACTGAAGTCGAAAATTTAATTGCAAGCAATCAATTGAATATAACTAATGAGGAAAATGTATACAAAGCAGTCATGTCTTGGGTTAAACACGACCTCAAAAATAGGGAACAATATTTGGGAAATTTGTTACAACACGTAAGACTACCACTTATGGAACGCACATTCCTTTTGGATCAGGTCAGCAAAGATCCACTCATTAAATCAAATCAATCGGGAAAAGATCTACTTATCGAAGCTATGATTTATCACTTGAGTCCTGAGCACAGGAGAAGTATGTCTTCAATTCGAACACAACAACGAACTCCCGATGGTTTGAAATCCTATATCTTTGCGATCGGCGGCGGATCTCTATTTGCTATTCATAATGAATGCGAATATTATAATCCAAGATTAGATCGATGGGCTTCTATAGCGCCCACATCTCAGCGGAGGTCCAGAGCCGGTGTGGTTGCCCTGAACAGATTAATTTTTGCTGTCGGAGGATATAATGGAACAAAAGACTTGTCTTCGGGAGAGTTTTATGACCCGATAGTCAACAAATGGACAAATATTAAACATATGGGGACTAAAAGAAGTTGTTTAGGAGTGGCTAAACTCAATGGTCTTATTTATGTGGCCGGAGGTTATGATGGTTAGTCATGTCTTACACTTACATTTTACTCAAGCAAAATCTAATTGTTGATAATCTAGGTGCATCCTGTCTCAATAGTGTTGAACGTTATGACCCATTAGTCGCCGAATGGTCTTCAGTTCAGGCGATGGAAACTCGAAGAAGATATTGTCGTTTGTCTGTTCTCGAGGGCTGTTTATATGCGGGTCAGTATTAGATATTAAATAGTTTTGATTAAAAGTATATTAAATTATTTATACTTTTCATATGAAAAGTGGGCGGTTATGACGGCTCTAACTATCAGTCCTCTATTGAAAGATTTGATCCACGAGTGAGTCATTAATCAAATTTATGTTAAGTCGTATCTAATAAGAGTTAATTGATTAAAAAGGAGGGGAAATGGATGACAATGTCTTCAATGATTAACCGGCGAAGCAGTTGTGGTGTGGCAGCACTCGATCGGATGCTATATGTGGTGGGCGGTAATGACGGTTCCCTTTGCATGTGTAGCGCTGAACGTTTCGATCCACTGAGGAATGCGTGGGAAGCGGTTCCTTCAATGCACTCGAGAAGGTGTGCCCTTTAATCAACAATTGATTACTTTTATTGATTTCTAATTCATTTATTTCATGACTTCAATAGGAGTACACACGAAGTGATCGAAGCCGAGGGTCTATTGTATGCTATCGGTGGTAATGACGGCAGTAGTAGTTTGAATACCGTTGAAAATTACGACCCGTTGACCAATAAATGGACTTTAGTTACATCAATGATGTTAAGGCGCAGTAGTGTCGGCGCTGCAGTACTCGAGTGTCCAAACCTCGAGGAAATACTTACAACTCGTTTAGATATGACTGCCAGCACTTCATTAACCAGTTCTACGATTTCGACATCAACTGAATAGTAGACTAAAATCTAAATCGTTTCACAAAATCATTAAATTTAAGTCAAAGTCAAACAATTTTTTATTTCCTAAGAATTGTTTTTTAAATTCACTTTTATGTCAAAATATGAGACAATTTTTCTCTCTTTTATTCAGCAAAAATCAAATGCATATTCTTTACAATTATTTGATCTTAAAATTGTGTAAAATATACTTTTGTTTAACTGATTTTATTTAAGAATTCGCATAAAATCGTTGAATGCTTTTATTGAGTGATATGTGAATAAAGTGATCGTTAAGTTTAGTGAAGAATTTAAAGGTTTTATATTTAGACTCTTTTTTGGTAATAGAATTGAGTCCAGAAATGTTGGAATAACTTATTATAACTGTTGAGAAATAATGCAATAAATCGAGGTTTGGGTGAAGTATTTTTTTTTATTCTAACCAATCAAAAGAATAGCCCTTTAGTTGCTAAGAATAGATTTAATGGAAAGCGCCTGTGCTCTCATTCTGGCTTTGAATTCAAGTATAATATCTGGACATTAAATAATTTTTGTCGACATTGACTTCAGTCGATTATATAAATGCATTGTTTGTCAAAATGAAAATGAATGGCAATAAATGAAGACATTTATCCCATTCATTATATGACTCTATTAACTCTTTTCGATTAATTTGTTGGAAACAAATAAAGATAACAAAATTAAATTGATTTCATCCCTTATAAAAGTGGTTAATATCTAATACCAAACGATTCACATATTTATGGAAAAGAAAACTGAAAAATATTATCTCAGATATAATAAATTCAGATTAAAATGAGCATTAAAATGAACTTGGTAGCTTTGCAAAGTTTATATAGTAATTATTTAAGTGTTAAGATTGAGGTTATTTTTGATCAACATAACCATTACAATTATCATTACCATGCTTATTTAATTATAGTTTTATTAATTAAGAAAATATTTAAAAAATTATTAAAGAAATCTTTAATTAAATTTTAATGAAATAATTTTTTACTTAAATGTATTCCGAATAAAATCATGAAATAATATTCGACGTTATATTAATCTCACCCTTCAATTTATTAGAGCATATAAATCTTAATGACCATGCTAAATATGCTATTTCTAGTAATTCTTGAACAAAAAAATTCTAATTAATTGGGGTTTATAGTGTCTAATTGAAAAGTATCTAGCAATAAAATTGTCTAACTTTATTACTACATTCAAAATAATAAAATAATTGATCTTGGTCAAACTTGCTTTAACTGATGTTTAGTTTTTGTTTCCTGTATTCCATATTTTTTTATTAATTATATAATTTATATAAAAATGAATCTATAAATTGTCTAAAAAATATAAAATATATTTTATGTTATTTTAGTCTAAAAAAGTCTAAAATTGAGACAAATTCTCAAAAAATTTAAAATCAATTTTGGGTTCATTTGTAAAGAAGTCGTTATTTGTGTTCAATAGTTTTGCTGAATCATTGAATCACTGAAACATTTGGACAAAAATTGTTGAACTCTTCTGTCATTTGTTTTTAATTTAAAATATTTGTTAAGAATTTAAATAATCGTTGAAATGCCGACCGAAAACCTCGAAGAAGAGAGTTTGGCGAAGAACCCAAACTTAGAGTTATCTCAATGGAAGTTTGCCTTAACTACTGAACAATTCAAAGACAATATCAAAATCAAAGAGGATTTAATGGCAGCGATTCAGGAGAAAGATATGTCACCCTTTTATGTCAGTGTCTGCGAAGATCTTAAATGGCCTCTAAATGAAGAACTTTTAAAGAAAATGAAAGCTAAAAATGAAGAGGAGATAAAACGATTGGAGGCCGCCATTGAAGACGCGGAGAAAAACGCCGGAGAAATGGAAGTACGCGAAGCAAATCTGGCAAAAACAGAGTATTATAGTCTTATCGGTGACAAAGAGTCTGCCCTCACAGCTATTCGTAAGACTTATGAAAAGACAGTATCGTTGGGCCATCGCTTAGATCTGTTGTTTCACACCATAAGAATTGGACTCTTTTTTATGGATCACAACTTAATCGCTCGGAATATAGAAAAAGCGAAGTCTTTGATAGAAGAGGGCGGAGATTGGGACAGACGTAATCGTCTCAGAGTATATCAGGGTTTCTATGCCCTCTCCATTCGTGACTTCGCTCAGGCATCCAATCTATTCCTCGACACTATCTCTACGTTCACGTGTTATGAATTAACTGATTACAAGACATTTGTTGCGTACACTGTCTTGTGTTCAATGATAGCATTACCGCGCGTTGAACTCAGAAAGAAAGTGATTCGCGGATCAGAGATTTTGGAAGTATTGCACACAAACACTGATATTCACGACTATCTCTTCTCTCTATACGAATGTCAATACGCGAAGTTCTTCCGTAAACTCTCGTGGGTTGAGAACTATATGAAGACCGACCGACTCTTTGCACCGCATTATCGCTATTATGTGCGCGAAATGCGAATCCTTGCATACAATCAACTGCTGGAGTCGTACCGAAGCCTCGAATTACAATATATGGCCAAAGCTTTTGGAGTAACCGTTGGTTTCATCGATCAAGAATTGGCCCGTTTTATAGCTGCGGGTCGTCTTCACTGTAAAATCGATAAAGTGAACGGAATCGTTGAAACAAACCGACCCGACAATAAAAACTATCAATACCAGGCATGCATTAAGCAAGGAGATATTCTACTCAATCGCATACAAAAGCTCTCCCGAGTTATTAACATTTAATTCTAAATTATTTCTAAAATCAATACTTATTTCTTTAAAATAAAACTTTTTTTCGAATTAAAAATGTTTTCGTATTTATTTTGTATTTCATAAGAAAAGTTTATATAAGAGAATGTGATAAAAATGCGTGGAGTAAGTGGTGCGCAGCTCTCCATACAAATCAATGTTCTAACCGCTCCTCTCACAGATTTTTAAAGCAATAAAGGGATGGTTTCCATAGGAATAGTCTCTGAATGAGTGTCAGATCGCACAATGATTTCGCCGATAATTAATTTGAATCAAAAAACAATGGAAATCCGATATTTACTCATTTTTACTAATTTTTACTAATTTTTTGTAGATTTCGATTAAAATTATAATTTATTTGAACTTAAAGTCAATTAATGACTAAAATTGTGTTAATAATTGAGTTTAACTCATTTAAGTGTTTTTTTAAATAAATTATAAATTGAATGAATGAATGGATGCTTCAATTATTTCAGAATTTAATCAATTATTGAGTGACCCTGTTAATAATCTCATATCATTTTATAAATGGTGCGACTCTTTTGCAGGTTTGTCATCAAATTTCATTCATTATTTAAAATATTTTCCATTTATTAGATCCAAGACTTAAGAATTGGTTTTTGATGAGTAGTCCTCAGCCGACACTCATAATAATCATCGCTTACTTTATAGCCGTTAAGTTCGGACCAAATTATATGAGAGACAAACAACCGGTCAAATTGAAAGCCATTCTTATTGTCTATAACTTAGGAATTACTTTTTTCAATGGATGGATGGCTTACGAAGTAAAATACAAATCTTTTTAAAACTATTTTTAAATTATTGTAAATTATTGTCAGCTCTTATACTGTGGTATTAAAAGAGAATACAATTTCATTTGTCAATTAGTCGATACTTCTAATAATGAATATGAAGTTCGAGTAAGTCTTCAAACAAGTATTTATTAATTGAAGTGAATTAATATTTGAGTGTTTGGTAGATATCGCGCGCCATTTGGTGTTATTACTTCTCAAAAGTCATTGAATTGTTGGACACAATGTTCTTCATTTTACGCAAAAAACACAATCAGCTAACATTCCTTCATGTGTACCACCACTCAACCATGGTGATTTTCTGGTGGGTGGGCGCCAAATTTGTGCCGGGAGGTTCAGCACTGACCGGAGCAATGGTCAACTGCTTTGTTCATATAGTTATGTATCTCTACTATTGTTTGGCGGCTTTTGGGTCACCCATTGATCGCTATCTTTGGTGGAAGAAATACTTAACTATTTTACAACTGGTATTCAAAACCTCACATTTGAAACAAAAGTTAAACACTTTTTTGCAGATGCAGTTCACAACAGGAGTGGTATTAGGACTGAACTCCATAATAACGAACTGTCCGTTCACGCGATGGATGCAATACGTATTCGTTTTGTATGCCTTCTCTTTCATTGTCTTATTTGGAAACTTCTATAAGAAGTCTTACGTCAAAACGGATTAATTAGATTAAGAAAATTAGATTAAATGGAAAACTTTTTTATTATTTGATATTTATTTCAATTATAAGAAATTGAGACTTAATTTTAGAATTTAAGACATAATTGAAATTAAAGAAAATCTAAATTTAATTATTCACTAATTTTTAATAGAAATATCGTTAAAAATTGTTTCAAAAACTCAATTATTTTGTCTCTAAATCGATATCGAAATATCCTTTATTTGCGACCCTTTGCTATCTCAGCGCTGGTAATATCGAAGTCTTTGTCGGTGATGTTTAGCATAAGAGAACCGGAGTTTAGATAAACTCTATTTTGTGAGTGAGCGATCTGTTACTCAAAACAATTGATTACTACATGTATTCTAATCAAAAGAAGAGCTTAATTTCAATGTCTTACCGTTTTGGCGATCTGTTGGGCGGCTCTTATTTTCCTCAACTTGAGATAACCCGGATTTCTAGAAATGGCTTCACCCAAGTATTCAAATAAAACATTAGTTAAGGAAAATTTGTTTTAAATGAATGATAAAAATGTGAGTAAAATGTTTGAATGAAAGGGCCATCAGATTACTAAAGAGTTAATCACTTTTAATAAATGTGAGACAAATGTTTGGATTTATTGATAGAATTTTCGATTCTCACAAAAAACTCTTTAATAATAAATCCAAAGTATGTTATAGTCTGTCCCTTACAGTATTGAACGATAATCTCTGAGTGGAGCGCTCTAACGGTTTAGAGCACTTCATCAATACTAAGATTAACAGACATTAAATCATTGAAAAGCAATTCGACACAAAAGTCGACGCTTTGCCCAAATACTCATCTTTTGGCGATTCAAACAAATCTTATTATAAATTATTGAAACAGAAAAGGATATCATTTTAGCGGCCTCTGCCTCTCCTTCAGCTTGCACTATTTTCTGTTGACGTTCTTGTTTTGCCTGTTCCACAGTAAAGGCTGCCCTCTGGGCCTCCTGTTGTGCCACTTGTTTAGATTCAACGGCAGCCGCATATTCTTTACTGAAACTGAGTTCAGTGAGCGATACGTCATCTAAAATAATGTGGAAGTCCTGCGCCCTTTCGATCAGTTCTTTGCGTACAAGAAGTGAGACCTGTTGTCGTTGAGTAATGAGTTGCGATGCATTAAACTTTGCGACCACACTCTTCAACACTTCATTACAAATTGATGGCAAAACCCTTTCGTCGTAATCAATGCCTAAAACCCGATAAATATGAGGCAATTGGGAGGCGTCCGGTCGGGCCAACACTCGAAGAGTTATATTAACCATTTGTAAGTCTTTACTTCCCGTCGGCGACGATATTTTGCGCGGACGCGAACGGATGTCATAAATGATTGGCCACTGAAGCCATGGAATACTGTCCTCAAACATCATATCAGACATGCATTACATCAGAACAACAAATATACCGAAAATGTAGTCCTTCTGAATATATTCCGGTTTGAATTCCTCCGATTCGACTAAAAATGATAGCTCTGTGTCCGCCATCAACTGTTCTCACGATATATATATTCAATAAACAATTAGCCGACAATTAGTGACAATTAATGACAAACCCGTATAAACTGATTGAGTTGCGGCATATCCCAAACCTCCCGCAGCTATTAATAACTTGACTCCGAGGCCAAGACCTGACGGGTTCTTTGAAAAGCGATTAAACAGATCTCCTAATTTGTTGGCCATTAATAGATTTAATTCAATTTAAGTTCTGATGAAATAAAAGATTTGATAAAAATTACTGAAAAAAACACTTCATTGAAACAATAGTTCAATAAAAACGTCTTTTAATTTGTAATAATTTTCATTGAATTCCCAAAATTGGGTTAAAAACAAACAAACGTTTGTTATGAATGACGTTTGGGTTCAAACCATGTGTTCAGAGATTGAAAGTCAGTACTTTTTGTAAACATTGTTTTAGTTCTCAATTTATTTAAATTTAAATTTAATTTAAAAAACAATGATTTGTTTAAATGCATTGAAAACAATTTCAAAACAGTTGTCAACGAAACCACTTTTCAACTCATATTTGGCACAAATAAAGACAACAAATTCAATAAATATAAGATATTTTCATAAGAGTTTTGTGAGTCGAGATCTGATGGAGTTCTTCGACGATAAGAAGAATTGGAGCGAATCTGAAGTGAAAAGCGGTCTTTTATTTATAATTTAATGTTTATTTACTAAACGTTTAATTTGTTGTTTTAGGCCGTGAATGGCGTAAAGACGAACTTCGGATCAAATCTAATACAGATTTACATAAGTTATGGTATGTCTTATATAAAGAGAGAAATATGTTGAAGACTATGCAAGAGTACTATAACGACGAGTCAGAGACATTTCCCAGTCCTGAACGTATCGATAAAGTGGAACAAAGTATGCAAAACTTAGAGGATGTGGTCAGAGAACGGAATAAAGCCTATTGGGAACTACAGGTCGGAGAGGGAACTACTGGCGAACGACCGAAGGCTTTCCGAAAAGATATGTTCGGTCGGTGGCGATGGTATTCATCTCTTAATACTAATCATAGAATTTTATACTAATTTTATTTGAATTTAAGGATCGGTTGTTCTGAGCATTTGATTCCATACCGACTCAATACAAAATGGCGTTCGATATACGGACCCGGATTTGGTCACGAATTTATTGATTTAAATCTAAGGCTAAGAGAAAAACAATTGGTTCGACGAAAGGCCCAAATATTCAATGAAAAGCTTTACGTCCGACAAATTCTTAGACGTTTTCCCGACGCCGACACTCAATATTTGCAGGAATTGTATCCTGAAGTCGATGTAAAGGACCAAAAGGAAAATCTGGTGGAATATATCTCTAAGATGCGAATGACTCGATTCCATACAGAACTCTATAAATCAAAAAAATAACAAAAACTGATTATTTATGAGAAAAAGTCATTTCATTTATTGATAGTAAAAGTAATAATTAATTAATGTTTTGTTTATTCATTAATAGAAAACTTAAATAAAATTTTATTTAATCATTTGAAGTCATATTTTGAGTAATTTGTCTTTAATTTGATTTTATTACAAATCATTGATTCTATCGTTAATTAGATTCGGTGTAAATATTTTCGGTTATCTTTTAATTTATAATTGAAATGATATTAAGTTTTGACTTAAAATATACGAAGAGTTAAACCGAATGACATATAAATTATATGAAAAACTACTAAATTTAAATATAAATTATATTTTGTCTACAATCCAGGCGCCCGACTGTCCGTTCTTTGCAATCAAAGCCTTTGTGTGTTTAATGATAGTCTCGAGCGCCACTCTATGGGAGGCTCCGCCCGTGTCTGACATAACGATAGCGTTGTTTAGCTGTTGACAAACGCCTTCTCTTTCGGAAGGGTTTAAATGCCATCCGACGGGAGAATTCCAGGGATCGCTATATGCCAGAAGACTGAACGCGTCCTGAAGTAATTGTTTGTTGAACTCATTAGTGCCGAACTGGCGCTTCAACTGTTGGGAGAGTGCGTGTAATTCTTTACCAAAAGCCAAAAGACGCGTAATTTTGGCCTTATTTTCTTCACAAACACTGTTCTGTTCTTCTAAATAGTCATTATTTGTGTCGTTTGTATTCTCATTAAAGTCAACATCCATTTGAACGTCATTTGCATTTCCGTTATAATCATTTGTTACACCATTTGTAGAACTATTTGGCGAATATGAAGCCATGGCTGCGGTAGCGCTCACTACTGGTGTTCTGTCCGATTCGTTTCCGGAAACCCATTCAACAAATTGGCGACATTTGAGAGCAAATAATAGGTTTGGATTATCTTTTAATACATTTGGATACAAACGATTTGTTAAACTAATGGCTTCACCGATACGTCCGCTCAAAACCAATTGTTGAATACGTAATCTCTGTTTAATGTGTTGTACGTTCTCTTTAAAGTCTAGTTTTGTGGCTTCGCTGAACACCTCTGCAGTACCGCAATAGCCGTTATGAATGAGCCACGACTGTACCAATCGATGAATAGTTGTCTGCCATTCTGTGTATTTCACCGGAAAATTAACAATAGAATCGGTTATGTGTTTCCGAAGAGCTATCATTTCTTCTTCGATATCATAACAAAATGGTTCACAACCGAAGTTTGCCTCCACTTCTTCTCCGGGGGTTTGGAGGCCAACAGTCGGATATAACGGAACATTCGGTAAATCAGGAAATGCGACGCCAAGATTGAGACCGTTCTTAGTATAAAAGCACTGACCCGTCACCAAATTATATCCACAACCGATTATATCTCCAGTTGTAAACGTGGGACCATAAGGTTGTCCCGTTCCCGAACTGTTGAAAGAGTGTCCGTCGTCTCCGTGATAACCATAAGACTGTTTGTCCCAACCGGGGAGTCGTTGCATATTAACGTTCTGTGCGGCCAAACCAATACCCATATATCCATCCCTTCCTTTACTTATGATTTTAATTTCGTAGTAATAAAGAAGACATCCGTTAGGAATGGGATGAGTGGCTCTAATGGCTGCCGCGTCTTTGTGTCCTTTACCGACGCCCTTATAGTGTACTTTCAAATTGTTTTCTGAAAGTGAAATGAAATTTGCCTTATCTTTGGACGACCACTGCTTCGGTAGTTCTGATTCCTCAACAAAAGGGTAGAGCTTTTTAAGTCGAGCCAACCCTTCATTTGTGTTGGAATTAATTGGCGCTAAAGAAGTGGCCGGAATGGGAGACGAACTGTTTGATCGAGACATCGGACCAAATGAACGGTTACTGTCAACTGAGGCCTCCATTTGACCCCCAATAGGGCTCTGCGATGACGACGATGTCATTGTTTATGTCTTTAAATCAATTCGCGATTCAATCAATACTTTTCTACACAACTCTTAAAACTCTTCAAATTTCGACTCAAAAATCCCTAAAAATAAATAAATTTATACTAAAATTATAATAAAAACAAAATATGACTCAAAATTAAAAACAAAAGGTATTAAAGAAATGCTAACAAAAGACTAATCTATTAATGAATTGTTTGTTATGAAAGTCATAATCAAAAGATAAACAAATGTTTAGAGATTTGAGTCTAAAAATAAATTCAATGAAATCAGAGTAAATACGAACCAAATTCTGATTGTCTTTAAACAGAAGTGCTTTCAATCAAATGCTTTAAATTAAGACAACTTTTAATCACATAATAATCAGAAAAAACGTTTATATTTTCAAAGTGTTATTAAATCTTTCCTTTGATTTGGTCTCAATTTTATTATAATTCTAAACATTTTGTTTAAAATTAAATTAAAAAATAGTTTTTGAGTTAAAAATAATTAAATTGTTTTCAATTTTTGAATTCTTTTATATTAAAAGAAATGAATTAATAATCAAAATATTCAGACATTCAATGACTCGATGTATTCATTATTTTTGAGATGTTTCACAAACCACAGCAATCATGTGATTAATACTCATTCATAAATTGCATTTATTTGACATTAAATAAATTAGACTTCCTCGACATAATTGAGCTTTAATTGAGTTTGTGCTCAATTCAGTTATTATGATTCAACCCTCAAATGATAAAAATGTTTATATTAATATACAATTAAATGTATATAAAAGTGTTAAATTAGATTATCGTTGATCTCCTCTCACAACAATTTTAGATGTTATTAATGGACATATCATTTGAAAGATTGGGATATTTCCGATAAATTCTTATTTATTGAATGAAATTTTGTTTTGAGAAAAGTTTATAAAATGAGTTCACAATTGAGTCAATAATAATAACTCTTTTCCTTTAATTTTAATGAAAATAAACATTAATTTTGTTTTCATTTTTCTTTCATTTGTTTCAATAATTTTATACAAAATTATATAAAATAAAGTATTAATGCATTAAAATGTATAAGAATTCTGAAAATCAATGACTTTTCTAACATTGAATTGTTTAATAATATCAAGGTAATATCAAGGTAATATCAAGGTAACATCAAGGTAACACTAAGGTATTTTCAAGGTAATTCTCAAGACTTCTTTGTTACTCAAATTTAAAGGTTTTGTTAAAAGTTGAACAAATGTAAAGGAGTTGAGTGTTATTATAGCAGGAAATAGATAATGAAGAAAAGTGACCTAACATGACCTTGCTAACATGAAGATGCTATTTTAAACAGAAACCTTTATATTGGATTTTAAAGGAGCTTCTAGGTATAAATAAGAGTATCTAGCTACTTCTTTGGAATAGTCCTTTAAGTAGAGGACAACTGAATGATAGGGGATTTGGCATAAATGAATGGATTCTATTCTAAGATAGTGTTGTCAGTGAAGTGATTGTCACAACCAAACGGTGACGACAGACAAAACCCCTTTTCATTGGAGGCTTTCCTCACAATTCAACGTTTATTGCATTACGTAATACACATATCGTCCAAACAGAAGAGAATCACTCTATAGATGACTATTCATCACAAATAACGTCTCTTTTTATTATTTATAAAATACATATAAAATGGGTTTAAAGGGCTCTCTATTTGTTAATGTTTTAGTTGACGTAATCTATTAGTAATTATTAGAAGAAAACAAACATTTTGTTGAATGCATTGAATGAATGGAAAAAAACATTTTATTTTTGCCTTAAAATCGTCACAACTTTTTATAAAAATCGATAAATAATTTGTAATTTAAATTAATTAATATTTTTGTATTTTTAACGATTGAATTAATTCTTGGTTTAGTCTTTATGTGTAACGCATTTATTGCTTTTCACTTTTGGCACAAATAATGGTTTGTTTTGTAAGTAATTTTACATTAAATTTAAGTCTAAATTGAAGTCATTTTTTCTAATTTTGATTCAAATAATTAAATATTATTTTAATTACAGAAGTGATAAACAAACGATATTTTCGTCGCAAATAACTTTTGGGTCACTTTTTGAGTGATTTATTGCTTTAAATTTCGGAACAAATCTTAAGATTCAATAGTTTTGTCATTTTTGGATGGATTTGATTACAGTTGAATTAAAGTGAAGACAATTATAATTGTCTTTTGAATACAATGGGAATGAATACAATGTCTCACGAAATTAATGGCAATAATTGTTATTTGTCTCAAACACCGCTTCAATTGCGAACTTTGAATAGTAATTGTGGCGAAACTCTTGTCATAAATCAAAGTTCAGTGGAAGGTATGCCTCGACTCGTTAGTGGTCTTGAAGTCAATTCTTTGAATGCATTCAATACTACTTTTAATTCACTTGATTTGAATCAATCCGTTATTATAAACACAAATGATTTGACGAACGAAACGACACAACAAATACTATTAGTGTCGTCACCAATGGATCTGACAATAGCTGTCCCTCAGACACAGGAATCACTGCTCGCAAAGACAATATCACAATCTTCGGGTTCTCTTCAAATGGTTTTGCAAACAAATGATTTGCCTCTAATATCAAACGAAACTCAATTGAATGTCATCGAAGTGCCAACCAATCTATTATTGACTGACAATAATCTTATAGTTATACCACAAGAAGGCCTAACATTAGAAGTTCCGACATTAGCCTCTGTAGCCTCTCATCAAACAATTGAAAGTCAATTAAATTATGATAAGAGTCAGACAACTTTTGTATACAACGGATCGCCTCAATTGTTAGCCACCGGACAACAGATTAACTATAATCCAAATGTGGAACAATTAGTCGTTAATTTAAACGATTGTATTACTATTAATACTATCAATAAGTCGGTCGACAATAATCTCAATGCAAACCAATATTTTCCTACAAATCATCAAATAATTGGAATCATTGATAACAACACAAATGAGACCAAACTTTTGGCCACAAATCAAAACGGATTTAATGATGATTTGAATGCATTTTTGGCGAATTCTATTGCCTCAAATGAGCCCGAGTTTGATCCAAATGAAGCCAAGAGTTGGCTCAATGATAGTCTCATCGCCTATCGAGCTATGGCTGCGTTTAAGAAAGTGATGCCAAACGATACCCCCAGTCCTACGAGTGGTATCCGTGTCCACAAATAAGACATCTTTTTGAGCGACAAATTTTATTTCACAGTTTTATGTGAAAAATAACTCATATTTAATGTACACAAAAGTCTATTATTAGAAAATAATATTTCAGATATAAAACGAGCCATCATTTGGTTTGAGTTAATTTTATGCTTAAATTGAGTTTATATTTAAAATCTGTGATAAAAGAGTCTGTATTGTATTCAAACAAATTCTATAACGGATTGAATTCTTAAACAATTTATTCCTTTAATGGGAATGAATTGTCGGTCGCCTTAACTTCTGTTTAAATACAAATCAATCCAATTGTTCGGATTGTTTGTAGTTTTCATTTAATTTAAGTATAAAACAGATTATCACTAATTCTATGGCAAAATTTCTATAATTTTTTGAGATTCCATTTAATTAATGGATTTAAACTAAAATAAATCACTAATTAATGACAAAAATAGTCTTCAATTATTCCAAAGTATTGTAGAGTCGATTATAAACTGAATATTTTTAAATAAAATTCTTTTTTTGTTAATTTCAAAGTTTTCTATTTATTAAAACTTTTATTTATTAAAATTTATTCTCAAAACATTTAAAAGTATTATATCTTTAATACATTTTTATCAATATTTGTGACGATATATCAATAAATGTGTTATTTTGTTGCATTTCTAAAGTATAGCATTCAAATAGAGGACATTGTAATAAACAAATGCTCAAGGTCGCATCTTTATACTATCTAAGAAAAAGTCGGTAAATTCTGTAGATTGATCTTGAACATTTTAAAGTTAATGAAGAAAATTTTCAATTTTGCTTAAAATAGGAAAAATGTTGAGAAATAATTTTTAAATATAATATTATATGGGATTCTATCAAAAACATAATAGTGAAAAACCCTGCCTAGGTGCTAATAGTGATAGTAATTACCACAATTTTAGGTATTTTTACTTTTCTCTTAAATATAAATAATTTATTACTTTTTATAAAATGAAATTAAAAATATTCTCTTATTTAATATTTTCATTTAGAGTTTTAATTAATATTATGCCATTGAAATAACTATAGGGACATGCTTATACCTTGATTATTTTTGAATGGCTTAACACATTTTCATTCTGGCTTAAATAAAATAATCTAGAATAATTGCAGGTTATATAAAACTAATAATAAGAAAATTGTATCAAGATTAAGTTACTTTTATCAAATAGGTTCCAAATTTGGAAAAAATTTAGTTTTATTTTATATAAGTTTTACAAATTTGTACCTACCACAAGTAACTTTATTTTTGGTTTGATCAAAAAATATCCAACAAAAAAGTTGTTCCAATTAATATATTCTATTGAAATATCCCAAAATATTTGGATTATCTACATTGGATGTACTAGGTGTAATTTTAGTATTATTCTCTTTTGTGTTCAAAACCCTAATTTTTGAATTATAGACAATTTTTTTTATTTGTAAACCGATTTTAATGATCTTGGTATCATTTTAAACAATTACTCTTTTCTTATTATGATCATTTAAAATATTTAATAGAATATACCTTGTTTGTTTATTAATTCTTTAAAATATTAGTTTTTGTTCAGGATAAATAAAAATAATTGTAACTTGGTACAAAATTTTTCAAACTCATTTCCTATAACCAGCAATTATTCTAAATTATTTTAGTGAAAACAGATTGAAAATCCTTTGCACCATTCAAAAATAATCAAGGTTTAACCATGTCCCCATAGTTATTTCCTCGACTGTATATTTCAAGTTGCATACTCCAATTAATAGTAATTAATGCATATATAGTACTCAATGGATAACAATTAGTGTAAGTTTGGTTTTACTGATTTGATTAAAATTATCGGTTACTTCTAATTAGTGGTTCAAACAAATTATAGCACTTAAATACCAATTAATTTCATTAATTTCTTATTTTAAATAATTTAGTTAATTATTATTCAATTTATCAAACAATTTATTCTCAAAATTTCTTTTTCAATACAAATTATTTTTTAAAATACACTCCGCTGCCATTTTTATGAACTTAGTTGTGCAGACATTTATGTTCACAAAACCTATATAGTTCATAAAAATGGTCTGAATTTTATATAGATTTATATACAAAGAATTTGGGGTATATGTTCACAAAAACTATCCAGTTCATAAAAACAGACGTTCATAAAAATTGTAGTGAAGTGTAATTGCAAAGAATTACTTAAATATGAATTTTATTTACTATTTTTAAAAGTTT